>ML826404.1:36443-79792 GCA_009831015.1 Picea engelmannii | reverse complement strand
TATTCTTCAATGGAATAAAATGGGCAGCCTTGGTAAGCTTGTCCACCACTACCATGATAGAATCATGATGCTTGCTTGTCCTTGGAAATTTGGTGATGAAATTCATTGTCACCACTTCCCACTTCCACTCAAGAATGGGTAATGGTTGCAACAACCCAGTTGGGTGTCTATGCTCATCCTTGACCCTTTGACACTCCATACATTTGGAATTGTACTCAACAATATTGTTCTTTGTATCTGTCCAATAGTATTGGCTCCTGACTGCTGCCACGTTTTTCTAATATCTTGGGTGTCCAACATAAGTCACATTATGCATCTACTTCAAGATCATACTTTTCAATTCCAGAGAATTGGGTATATTTTTTTTTTCCTGTACAAGATAATTCCATCAACTCCCAATTTATAATCTTCGACTATTTGCTTCATTTTAACTTGCTACAATTTTGTTACCATCTCCACGTACTACAAATCTGCTTTTGCAGCTTCAGAAATTTTACTTTTAAGATATGTTTGGTACATGATAATGATTGTATCATGTAACTCATGCACTCTCATGTTGAGTGCATCAACCACATTTTTCTCCCTTCCTTTGATGTGCTTTATATCAAAGTCATACTCACAGAGGAATTCCAACCATCTGCTTTGCTTGGCATTTAAAGTTGGCTGATCAAAAAAATACCTCAGACCATTATGGTCTGTCCTCAGTTCAAATTTATTTCCCATGAGGTAGTGCCCCCACTTATTTAAATCATGTACTATGGCTACCAAATACAAATCATGAGTGGCATAGAGCCTTTCATGATCCATCAACATTCCGGATTCAAAACATACTACCAAATCCTTCTGACTGAGGACTCCACCAAGTCCCTCTTTGCATGCATTTGTGAAAAACATGAAATCCTCATTAGGATCTACAATTCTCGGAATCAGAGCACTGTTTTGAAAGTGCTTCAATTGTTGGAATCTCTTTTCACATTCTACTGTCCATTGAAACTTCACCCCTTTCCTTTGCAAGGAAGTGATTGGGTGAGGAATCCTTGAAAACCCTGCAATGAACCTTTTATAGTAGCCAACTAGAGCCATGTAGGATATGAGTTCTTTCACATTATTGGGTGTTTTCCATCCTCTAATGGCCTCTATCTTTTAGGATCCATTGCTATCCCTTCTTTGGATATGATATGCCCCAAATAATGAATTTGGTTCTGATAAAATGAGCACTTGCTCAATTTGGCATACAACTGGTGTTATCTTAACACTTGCAACACCATCCTCAAGTGATTCTCATGTTTTTCTTCTGTCTTGGAATATACAAGGATGTCATCCAAAAAGATAATGACAAACTTGTCTAAGTACTCTTGGAAAACACCATTCATCAAACACATGAAAATAGCGGCTGCATTTGATAACCCAAATGGAACCACTATAAACTTATAGTGACCATACCTTGTTTTGAAGGAGGTCTTGTTGATGTATTCATATTTAATGCTTACCTAATGGTATCCTGACCTAAGATCAATCTTTGAAAATATCCTTGCATTCTTCAACTGGTCGAAGAGATCATAAATCCTTGGCAAAGGATACTTGTTCTTCACAGTTACTTTATTAACTGTCTGAAATAAATACACAATCTCAGGGACCCATCTTTCTTATTCACAAATAACTTTGGGGTACCCCAAGGTGACACACTTGGGCATATGTACCCCTTATTCAATAGCTCTTCAAGCTGCATTTGCAAATCCTTCAGCTCTGGAGTACTCATTCTTTAGAGAGTCTTTGGCATTGGAGCTGCTCCAGGCATCAAATCTATAGAGAAATCAATATCTGGGTAGTCCTAGTATCTACTTAAACACATCCTCAAACTCTTTTAAGATTGTTTTATCTTCTAGATATGGCACTGTATCCTTAGGTGTTTCCTCCATATGAGTTGAAAACACTTGGAATATCTTCCTATAAAACTTCTTTAGTTGCATTGTTGATATTTCTCGGACAGTGACCACCCTATGAATTCCTTGGACTTCTCTTGAGTTTCCTTCCTCATCTAGGAAAGTGAATGCTTTGTTACGAAAATTTAAGATGGCATGGTGTTGGTCCAACCATTCCATACCAATTATACTGTCATATGAACACAAAGGAAAGATGTTCATATCTTCCTTGTTATTCATCCCATTCATGCCCAATGGAAATGACTTAACCAACTCAACAACCTTTCTCTTAGATCATGTAGCCAATTGTACCAACCAAGTTTTTTCATGCTTGCATCTTGGAAATTGCAATATTTCCAATACATTAGGATCTATATAGCTATGACTAGCCCCTAAATCAATTAAAATAGTAAATTCATGGTTATTGATCATACCTTCTACTTCAATCATGTGTGATTGAAACTCTACTTGTTTTTTGTCTAGGGTTGCATAAATCCTTGGCACACTTCTTCCCATGTCCTCCATTGTTTCTTCTTGTTGGACATTGTGGACAGCTCTCACTTTTTCATATTTGTGAGGACAATCCCTATACTTATGATCTCCTTTGCAAAACCAACATTGCATCGGTGGATGCCTTGGCCTTTGCCCACCTGCCTCAACCATCTTGGTCTCTCTAAGAGATGGTTGTCCCTGAGGATTATATCTGAAGAATGAAGGCTTTCTCTCCTTCTTCCTCAGGTCTTTGTTAAACTTATGCTTGTCCTCCCAAGCCTTCTGGAAGGTAAGCATTCCTTTTTGTGGAAAATACAAGCACTTATATCTTATTATGGATTCTTCCAAAGTTTTAGGATCATCATATTGAATATTGTCACTGATGAAGGATGGTAGTCCACTCAGATATCTCTAGATATTAACTGTCTCATCTTTGATGAAGGAGACATACTTCCAAAATTCTAGGAATCTTCTTTCATAATCATCAATGGTCATGCTTCCCACCTTGATTTCAAGGAACTCTTTCATCTTTTTATCATAATACCTCTTGGACATGTATTTCTTCTCAAAATACTTCTTGAATTCTTTCCACGTCACATTTTTCTCTCTAAGGTGTTGTACTTTCACAAGTTGATCCCACCACATGGGTGCCTTTCCTTTCAGCTGATAGATGGAAATTATTCCCTCTGCATGAGAAGAATAGTTATGCAATTGGAAGCATAGATGATTTTAGGGGATAAATTTTGCAAATGGGCTAATTTTCCATGGTTTTTCCCAAAAAATGATTCACAAATTTACATTTTTTCTAAAAATGGTTCGCCCAATTTCCATAGAATAAAATTATTTTACATTAAAAATCGCCAAAATTTATAGAAAGTATATAAAATCCTTAGAAATTTGAATATTTTTACAAAACTACCACTAAACATTTTATATTTTTCATATTAAGGACTAGTAATATTATCCCATGTTTCTATATTTTAATATAAATTTCCATCCTTAAAATCATCCCTGATTGGAAGTACTTCCTCATGCCTAGCAACCATGTCTTAGAATCTTCATCCTTCTTGTTCTCTCCATCAAAAGTAGGAGGTTTGATCTTATTCATTTCTCCTTTCAACTCATCCACCCCAGACCTCCTATGCTTCCTGATGGGGGATGGATTTGAGCTACTATTCTCTCCTATGGGAATGCTTTTGGGAATGATGGTGACATCTGCTACCATTCCTTGATATTTCTTTTTCCTCAGGGGTCTTGGGGCTTCCTGATTTGTTGGAGCCACTCTCCTTATCTAACTTCTTCTCAATTTTGTCCAGACTTTTCATTAACTTCATGTTGAAGTCTTCTTGTTTCTCTTTGGCCTTCATAAGCCTTTAATTATTAACTTTGTGTCTCTATACATCTGTCTACAATTTTCAGATGGTCTCCACCAGATTGATGTCTTCATCCTTTCCTTCTCCATGTCCATTGGAATTTATTCCTTAAATTCCTCGATATACATTCATTCCTCTAACCTTAGCTTCATGACTGTAAGCCTCTTGTGCATCCTCCATCTCCCTACACCCTGGGAGGATTCTATTCTATTTTGGAAGTAGAAAACTCTAAAAAAGTGTGCATCCAAAAAAACTCTTGTCAGGCTAACTGTCTGAACAAAACCATGCAAACATGTACAATTCTGGTTTATAAATGATAATAATATCTTCTGTTGATTTTATGAGAAATTTTATAGTCCATAGACAATTTATTGGTGAACAATTTTCCTCTATTGTTCCAGACCTTTCCAATGACTACTCCCTTTCTCAATTCTGAGTTTTGAGTAGGAAGTTGTGACTATTTGAGAAATGGCCCTTCCTCAAACGTGATCTATGTTCAACTGTTCTTAATTATTAGAGTCAAATTGGCCCTTATATATGTGTTAGATCCTCTCTTCAACTTCAAAGCCTTTTCCTTACTTCTTTGGATGTAGGTTTGTTCAATCAGGGACCTCACAGGCTCCTTTGCTAATCCCTTTTTTGTTTCAAACATAATTTTCGGGCACTAGCCCCTTTTCTTCATCCTTGGAACACATGTGACCACAATTGTGACCCAGTGCTGTTTGATAGGTGCTTATCCGGAGCCTTGAGAGCTTCAAGCTTCAGAACTTTAACTTCAAAATATCTTGTTACTTCATGCATGCCTTCTCCTTAACATCGAACTAACAAACCCTTGAACAATACATCTTCAGAACTTCAGGGATCTACTGGTTCAGAGATTCATACAACTTACACTTTGTTTTCCCTCAAACGCCCGAATTAACAAACTCTTGGAGTCTCACCAACATCCACTTACTAGTGTGCCACCTAGTAGAGTTACGAAGTGGACACGTGGAAAATGTCTAGTGTGTCCACGTCACTCTTAATGACATCATTCGTCCACGTCACTCCAAAACTTCATGCTCTATAAAATTATCCTTCGACGCATAACAAAACCCCTGGACTGTCGAACTCCCAAACTTTAGAACCCTTCGGGGTCCACTTAGCTATGTTGTCATCAATCTAGGTGGTGACACATGGTCCCATTGGCGAGTGACACATGTTGGGACGCTATTGGTTCTAAGAGCATACGAAAGTACAAAACTTGACGATACATGGCATGCATAGAGGAGGTCCATGTCACCCCCTCATCATGTCATCATGCCACATCACTTCGGAATTTTGGGGCTTCGAAACTTCAGAACTTCGGAGGTCCGAAAGTTGTTCCAACACTTTTCCTCAAATGTTGGACTCCTGAACTTCTTAACCTTCTGGGGCACATGAAGTCACATCACTTCGATGCTCTGGGACTTCGATAATCTCTTCCTCTCTCACAACCACAAACCATTTCTTCCAGAGTGTTGAAACTCCGAGCCTTATTAATATTTGGACACGTATCCCTTGGGATAGATTGTTGATATTGGTTCTAGACTTCGACAGTCTTCTCCGCTTATAGTCTTAAAATATTCAGAGGGAAAAATTCTAAAGGGCCTCAGTGCTTATCCTCCACATATCTTCTCTAAATCCAATGTATGATATGGGTTTTTCCCTTCCCAAACTATTCCAATGGTTCAAGTTTAAATGTGTGGCCAAATACCACACCTATTGTGGTTTATCAAACTGTTATTCCTCCTGGGCTTTCCAATACCACCTAGGAGCTCTCTCAGCGCCCTCTTGGCACTTTGTATACCAATTTTTTCCCTTTGAACAATAATTCCTCTAGAATTTCTTCTATAACTACTTGTATGACCCATCCAGGCTCAGTGTTGAAACCCTTTCTCTGATACCATATTGTAACATCCCCCCCGAACCACCCTCACTGGGGACAATGCCACTACTCCAAAACCAAACTGATTTGATACCAGATTCTAACGTCCCCCCTTGGACCTCCCTCACCGGGGACAACACCACTACTCCAAAACCAAACTACTATGATTCCATATTGTAACCCCACCCCCCCATGGACCGCCCTCGTCGGGAACAATGCCACTACTCCAAAACCAAACTACTCTGATACTAGTTGATTAAACACAGTCCATGCCTAGGCGTAGACCCATTTGGCTATGGAATACAAATATCTTTGCGGAATAAATCACATATAAATTTAACATAAATAAACAAAGATAACATGTAAGCATACATGCAACGAAACACATGATAGTTTATAAGAACCAAAGACATGCACTAAAATAAATCATTAACCTTTAATCATAGAATGATACTTATCTCTTAATTGTAGTGCACCGATAGCGTGGAGACCTTCCATGAACCTCCCAGCCTTAGAACACACTACTCATCACTCTCAATAGTGGGTCACCCTCAAACTGGGACTAGACTCCACCAGAAAAGGGATTCCTAGGCTAGGCAAGGACAACAGGAAGTTGCATTAGTCTATGGGAAGGATTTCCTCCAAGGAGCTACTTACGCCCACTGCTCACAGACTTTCATTCCCCACATGCTTGTCCTATCCCAGAAGTATACACCTTCACTGTCACACAGTCGATCGCTTTCTCCACCTCCCTTCCAAGGATTCAACAACAGGTCGGACAAGAATTCTCATAGTTTTGTAGCTCTTACTAGACTCCCTCTAGAAGAACTCACTTCCCCAACAATTCTCTCACCTAAAGAGATTTTATCACAGGCCTAACAAACTGCTTCTTCAAACACAATCCTGACAACCCACCTCTTCAAACCACAATAGAAAATTGGGTCAGGTAAGGGGACAACTCGACAAATTGCATAAGTTCTCAATGGCGGAAACGACTCTAGCTACATGCTTGTTAGTGTGTGCATGAACTACACAAGGGATGGAAAGAGTATTGAGGATGAACTCGTGGGGAAAAAATGGACAAATGGAACACAAGAAACCTGCAGGGTACATGTTCAACAAGATATCAGTTCAGGCTCATTGCAGAGGTTCGGGATGGTTGACGGTTCAACAATGGTGTTCCATTGTTTTTGCTTATTGCTTCCTGCTAGCTGTGTGCGTGAGTGGGAGGAATGGAAAAAGGATCCCTGAAACAATCAAAATCCCCACATATATTTTCATGTGCATGTTGGTTGGTTATCTTAGTTATGCCTTTAACATGATTTGACCCAGGTTCAGGTCTACTGGGGATCTTACAAAGCCTCTAAAACTATCGACCCTCCTGGTAAACCAGAAGGTAGCACAACACACATAGTGCACAATGCAGTCTCACCCAAGATAGTCTTAATGGGTGACTGAAATGCTCAAATTCTTGCAGTCTAGGACTGAATGGGGATTTGTGAATTGTGCACTGTGAATTCTATCTAATTATTAGAGTAATATACCATCATTCTCATGCATTCCTGTAGCGTAATTAGATCCATTAATTTATCCAGACATTATTCTAACATCTACTTATTGACAGTGAAAGGGACACAAACATTCAATCACATAACACCGATGTTGTCGTGTTTCACCCCCTCCTGGGCTACAGCCACAAAGATATGGCTCTCAAGCTCTTTTATTATGGAAGTTCCAAAACTACAACACCGCGCACTTTACAACTCATCCTCAGTTGAGTCAAGATATATTATGAGGCGTACTAGATCACACCAGGATCCTCATCCTGTGATCTAACCCTCAATATCCACCCTTCTAACCCTCTATATCTCAACAACTTACAAGATTTGATCGGATTACAGTCGAGTTACAGACCAATTACTCCTTGCGTGAGTAACACTCCATAATTAGAACCCTCTTCCTAGACTTCCTATGTATCTATTTATATGTTTTTTTGGCTCATCTTCCATTACATTCTCTTACCAAAATCCTAACCTAGTTAGGTCTTATTGCATGTTGACCTTACACTCTTTCCTCCTCTGCATGCACATTTTCCTTTCATCCATTGCTTTTCTTGCTAGTTGTCTTTCTTTCCCATCTTCTTGCATGTGCACCTCACATGCCTCCCTAGCAACTTTATTTCCTCCATGTCATGAATTTTCCCCATAATGGGCCTGTGCCCAACAGGCCCCCAACACTGACATCATGACTCATCACGAGTCACTGTCTGACTTGTGCAGTTGTCACTACATGACTTGTTCAGTTGTCACTTCCTAACTTGTTCAGCTGTCACTGCCTACTGCAGTGCGTCATACATTTCCATTATCTGTTGGCACTGCTAGTGATCTTGACTTCTCTTTTCTTCCATAATGGTGACCACCTTCTCCATGATAGGAGATTGTAAAATTTCTCCTCCCTCGTACCCGATCTATTCAATGCTCCTCTTAGCCGCGTCACCCTCCATGACCAGCTGCTCCACCTTTTCTTCCAGGGGCTCCAATAGTGCCTGTCTTGTTGTCTTATGTGTTTGCAGTGCTTTCTCTTCCAACTGCAGAGCTTTCACTTCAGTGGAAGTATTGATCTTATCTGGCAGTGACACTATTTTTTGTTTTTGCTTCACCTCTGCCATTGCTGCGTGGAGTTTGTTTTCCTTCTCTTGTAGTTCCTAGAGGCTTCCATCCTCTAGGAGGTGAGTCCAAAACTGCGTGCTCTTTTCTAAAAGCTCATTGATTGTCTGTATGATTTGGCTGATGTCCTCCACAACTATTATTTCCTCATGTTCTCGTTGAGCTCTGACTTCTGGGGGAGTAGTGGGTGTGACATGATCCTCCAACTCTTTAATTTTCTCTTTATATTGTTGTATAGTCTGCTCTATCCTCATAGCTTCTCTTCTGAAGACACTGCCTCCTCATTTGTGTTAGCAGGAATGGATTGAAACAGTATGTGGATCTGATTCTCCATCTCCTCCACTTTTGTTTTCACTCTCTCATTTCGTTGTGCTTCAGGGTTGAGGGATTCCTTCATCGTGATGTTTTTTGACTGGGTTACCTTTAGATTCGTCGTGTCCACTCTTGATCTGGACTAAATCCCCTGCGTAACTCTTACTTGAAGTTTATACAACACCTTTGTTGGAATCTTGGCCAATGCCACGTCCAATGCTTCAATGTCCTTGAGGGGATTTTGTGTTGTCTCTTGATCAAGAAACATCATCGCAGGCGTGGTGATAAAATTATCACTCGCATGCGCTACAAATTGCATTGTTTCAATCATTGGCACTCCTTCCTTAGCATGCATGGGTGTTTCTTTTGGTGCCTACATTATCCTGATCCTTAGCTGCTCCAGTGCAGTTTTTACTTCTTTCACTTGATCTGCAATCAAAGCCATGTGCTTCTCCACATTCTCCCACACCTCAACCAGTATTTCCTTGACTGTTTTTGCCACTAACTCTACATCATCCAAGGTAAGTGATATATGGCTCTCTGGTTTGTGGGCCTTCACCTTCTTTCAGCCACCACCGGTTTTCTCCCCTGGCCGCTTCTCTTAGGTGTCTGATGGCTCAGGACTAGTAGGCCTCTGAGTATCTCTGACAGTGGTTGGCCTTGTTTCTTCTACCTCAGGAATCTCTTGGGTCCTTGTCCCTGGTTCTTCCTTCTTAGGGATCTCCTGTGTCCCTGTGCCTGTTTATTCTGCATGTACTTCTTCCATTGAATGTGTTTTTGGTTGTTCTACGCATGGTGGAGCCTATGTAGGCCCCCTTGGTGGTATGTTATGTGTTCTAGGTTTCTTCTTGGTTGGGGCGTTTCCCCCCTCTTGGCCTTGCATACTCCTTTTTTTGGTTCCAGCCCCGTTGGTGCCTATTTGGTGTGTTAGGGATAGTTTTACCTACGTCTGAGCTTGTGAGCTTGGTACTGCGGTTGGAATCTCTAGTACCTTCCATTCTTCAGGCCACTCCTAGACCTTTCTCTGGATCTCTTCCATCATCACAAAGTAGTTGAGTTGTAGCCATTCCTTGGCTTTGTCTCTCTTCTCTTGTAGCCATAAGCTATAATGCATTGCCCTAAAATTAAAAATATTTCCAAACTCCTGGATAGTCTCTGGTTAAATGAGCTATGTATCTGCAATAAGGTACTGCATTTCTGCGAAATACCTCACAAATATGTTCATACTTTTCTTCTTTCTCTTCAGGTCTGTGTTGTTGTGTAATGATACGTAGCATGTTGTGCCACACTTCCTTGGTCTCTCCATATACTTGTTGTAGACTGGTTCCTTCTATCCAATGAGGCTAATGAGGATGAGTAACCACGAGTAGTGGAACTTAGAGCCCCAATTCTGTGTGTCCTTATAGTCTTCTAAAAATGAGTTCAGGAGGTATGGGGCCCAAATCATCGAGCTCCCCTTTGCGCACTGCGTGGCGGTGGTGACCACACTAGCCGATACTTCCTCTTTGCGACACTTGCACGTCAATTTTCATCCGAAGAGTCTGGTGGAAAACCTTGTTGCAGAATTGTTGATGTCGTTGATAATGATGCCCCTGTTACCATGCTCCACGCCATACTTGGCCTCAATCTCATCCGAGATGGCCTTGGCTCTGGTTTTATCCTCCAAGTATTGTTCTAGATTTTTCCCATCTGTGGTTAGCCCCGTGACTATTGCGATGAGGTCCACAGTGATAGGCACCAACCTATCCATGGTCAAGATCTCGCCAAGCACTCGTGCAAGCAGTTGCTTGACGCGAGCATTGATTTTATTTCCCCACCAAAAATGTGGGACATCTAGAAAGTTCATGATGTCGGTGTTATAGAGCCCAATAATCCACTACATCACCTCTAATAGTGGCATGCTTGATGAGCCTTCTCCCCTGCTTTATAGGTAATTTTGGGGCTACAGGTATGGAAATTTGGTGACATCTGCCACGTCATGGTCAAAATAATTGATGGCAGTAACTCCACCGACCATGTCATCATATATGGGCACCCCGTTCAGAATCTTCGGCAAAACTACGGTCCCTTCTACTTGTGGCTGTGACCCTCCCTGCATGCTAGTTTTAGCATGACCCTTTCATTTGGCTTGTGGGGATGAGGCCCCCACCTCTGGTACATCCTTAGGTAATGATGCATGTCTTGCTTCTATTTCATGGCTATGTGGCACTGAACCTGTGACCTTATCGGTCTGTCATGGCCCTAGTCCCCTCGATGTGTTGGACTCGGTTCTCTCTATGTCCTTCTCTAGTTGCCTGGCCTCCTGCGTTGGGTTATGTTCCTCCTCTATCGTCACTAGGTTTGATTTGTACTCGGGTGTGTGGATTTCATCCACATCCACCACTATAGGTACTTCTTTCTCCCTTGCGTTTATCGTGTGAGCAATACTTCTCATGTTTCGGTCGGCCCTGTCCGACTCTCCAAATCATGGTGGTGATATTGCGATGAGATATGGGATGTAAATATTCAAACTCGATGGATGTTAGCTTGAAGTCTCGCTCTATCACTCTTTCTCTCAGCTTTGTGTTCTTCTCCTTAGTAATTGACACAATGAGTTTCTTTCCCCCCTTTTTCTGACTTTATAGCGGGACGATGAAGTGACAACAATTCTGCACTAATAATTGTCCCTTTTTCACTTTTGGCATTGTGTCCTGCACGTGGTAACTTTGTACTTGCTAACTGATGTCTTGTGCGCCGTGTTTTTAGAATTTTCCCTTTTCGTCCCACTAATTTCCTTACCTCTGTGTATGGAATTCCCTGTGTTTTTCGCAATTTCGACAACCATCGCTAGTTGACACCTGATTTCCACAACCGTCATTTGTCGAATTTTCGTGTTTTCCGACCATCGGTCCTTTTCTTGGCACACTGGGATTTTTGAGCATGCAGAGTCCTTGGCTTCGATACACTTTTATTCTGGAGCAATATTTTTATTTCTTCACACTGAATTAGTGACCTGTGCACGCAGACTCTTTTCTTTTTCTTCATGCAGACTCTTTTTCTCTCTATCTCTCTTTTTTTTGGTTCTTACTGCATGGTAAATTTCAAGTTGCGGGTGGTCGACTGTCCTTGTACAGCTTCAGTCGAATCCCATTGATCATGCCCCTCAATTTTGTTCCTTCCAAATCCTTCAATTGTACATCTCCTCTATCTATGATAGTATTGACCTCATATGGTCCCAACCAATGCATTCTAAACTTTCCTGGATGTTGAAAAAACTTGATGTCATACTGTAGGATTAGGTCTCCTTCCTTGAAATTTTTTCTCTTGATATGTCTGTCATGCCAATATTTTCCCCTTGCTTTATGTACTTCTTAGTGAAATCCTAATAGAATCCTATATTCTTCCATTCCAATCAGCTGACTTAACCTTTCTTGTATTTTGCCTCGCTCTTTCATGTTTGTAATTGTTGCGACACACATACTTGGTACCAAGAATTATAATGGCACCATTGCTTCTTTTCCATACACCAATCTCAATGGTGTTTTCCCTGTCAACTTCTTACAGGTAGTTCTATATGCCCATAGTACTGCTGGTATATTTGAATCCCAGTCGTGCCTATTGACATTGCAAAACTTGGTTAAGACATTCTCTAGAATCTTGTTAAAGGCTTCCACTATTCCATTTGCCTAAGGGTGGTATGGCGTACCTTTTTTATGGTAGACCTCAAATTATTCAGTAAAATATTTGATAGTGATGTTGATAAAGTGAGTTCCTTGGTCACCCATTAGAATACTTGGGCATCCAAAACTGGTGAGTACATGTTCAAATAGGAAGTGTGTTGATGTCTATGCACTGGAATATTTAACTAGTGTTGCCTCTGACCATATTGAGAGGTATCATGTCATAGCAATGATGTATTGCATGCCTGACCTTCTTGTGGGTGGGTGAATTGGCCCAACAAAATCAATAGCCCATTTTTCAAACACTTGTAGTGTTACTTGTGGGTGTAAGGGCATCTCATCCTGTTTGTTTGGTTTTCCAACCCTCTAACAAATGTCGCATTGTTGGCAATATTCCTTTTCATCTCAATAAACAGTTCACCACCATAATCTTGCACATAGTACCTTCTTTGCGGTAGATTTACCTACATATTATCCTCCTGCTATTCCTTTATGGGCTTCTGCTAATATTATAGGTCTTTCGTGTTCTAGCGCGCACCTTCTCAAGATGTTGTTTTCCCCCATTTTATATAAGTGCCCTGCGATCAAATGGTAGTCGGCTGCTCAGACAACCAAACTCTTCCTTTGCACAGTGTTAAATTCCCGTGGCACAGTCCTTGTACTTAAATACTCAATAATGTCAACAAAATAATCACTCATGACCTGGACTGAAAATAATTGTGCATTAGGGAAGGGGTCCTCTAAGTTTGTAGGCTCCTCTCCATTGGTGACCCTTGACAAGTGATCAGGTCCTGCGTTCAGCTTCCCTGTTTTAACTATGAATTCAAAGTCAAATTCTTGAAACAACAGTAACCATCGACATATTCTCGCCCCCAACACTGGCTTGTTGACTAGGTACTTAAGGGATGAATGATTTGTGAACATCTTAAAATGTTTTCCAAGTAGGTAATTCCTAAACTTTTGAAGTGCATACACCATTTCCATACCTTCTCGCTCTGTAGTGTTGTAGTTCTGCTCGTAGTTTGACAGTTTTCTTCTTTCAAATGCTATGGGATGGACCAAATCCCCTACTCCTGGTTGCACCAAAACAACTCTTAGGGATATGGTTGATGCATATACATGCACATGGAATGTCTTCTCCCAATATGGAAATACTAAGATGGGTGTTGTGACCATCTTCTCCTTCAAGGTGTCCAACCCTTGCCGACAGTTCTCATCCCACTAGAATTTAGTATCCTTCTTGAGAATTTTTTCCATCGTCGCAATGATCTGTGCATACCCCTTTATAAATTTTTAGTAATATCTTGTATGTCCCAATGTGGATTATAGCTGGCACACTAATTTCGGTGGTGGTAAGTTCACAATTACTGCAATCTTTGCAGGATCCACGATCAAACCTTGTCTACATACTATGTGACCCAATATAATTCTGAAGGGTGTTCCAAATATACATTTCTTAATGTTCAAGGATATTTGGCATTTCCTGCATCTCTATGGCATTATCCTCAACACCTCTACATGATATTTCAACAGGATGTACATTTTCCAATCATCCAAATATACCTCGAGAAACTGATGGATGAATTCTTTGAAGGAAGCAATGACTACTCTAGAAAAAATTGTTGTTGCATTCTTCAGTCCAAAAGGCATGTCTGTGTTCTGGTAGGATCCCCATTCTATCGCAAAGGTAGTGTTGTACCGATTTTCTGGTGCTATCTTGATTTGGTGGTAGCCTGAGAATCCATCGGTGAATGAGTATGCTTCCTGACCTCTCTCATTTTCTACGAATTCATCTGTAAAGGGTGTAGGGAAGGAGTCATGTGGGCAAGCGTCATTGATCTTTCTTAGATCTACATAGATTCTTATTCCTCCTTGCTTTTTCTCCTAAACTACCATGGGGCTTATCCATTATGATTTTTCTATTGTTTCTATGATTCCTGCTTCCAACATTCTGTCAATTTCTTCTCTTACTTTATGCTTTTATATGGGGCTCAATCTGTAAGGTCTCTGTCTGAAAAGTCTTGCCTCTAGTTTGAGAGGGATCTTCATCTCTCCAAGTTCTCCTAAAATACCTTTCATTTTTGTGAAGGTTGTTGGGAACATGCCATTGTACCTGCGCAATAACTCTGTTATCCTTTCCATTGTTTGCTCGTCCCAGTAGTCTCCAATGCTGGCCATTTTGGGATTCTCAACTGTCCCAATGTTGACTCTCTTCACCTTGATCAGCACAACAATTACTTATGATTCTATATGTGGACCTTCCACTTCTCTTTCACCTTCAATTTCCTCAATATAAATATTGCATGGATCATCTTCATCTGATACTTCTTCCTGCACATGGTAGCATGACAACAATTCTTTCACTATCTGTTTGTTCTGTTGTTATTATTTTGTTATGAGTTCAACTTCTCATTCCTTAATGAATATCATCCCTATTATTTGTTTAAGTGTTGCATCTATGTTGGGTTTCTCATGGTCAAATGAGAAAGTGATTGTAAAGTTATGATGTAGTATTGTCCAACTCGTAGTTCCTCTACGCAGTTCCTGGTTTGTATACCAGTTTGTTGGGATGCCCTCTAATGTGTGTACAAAATGATGATGCCATTCCTATGGGGGTGTCATTTTACACAATGCTTTTCACTTCTCCAAGTGTTCCACTGGTGCCCCCTGTCCATCATATTTCTATTGTTGTTTGCTTCTTTGTTTTGCGCCAAACCTAATGCACAGTAACCGCTCACATTGGTACCAGTCCTTGATTTTTTCTTTGTGTACACCCCACCATCTTGAAGGTGTATCCTTAAGTGCCATGTCGAGAGATAAAAACCTCTGGATGTCTGATACTTCATCCTCATATCTCGTTAGGAATTCTTCCAAGTCATTGATTCCATGGAAACTTGGAGGTTCTCTAATTTCTGTCCCAACCCACCTTACTGTATGGTCTATTCATGCGCATCTTCTGGTGAAGACCTCATGTAGGCATTTCTTCGAATTCTCCAAACCTGTGTCTGAATCATAAGCACATGACGTGATACTTCTCCATATAAGTACACCATCGACAATTGGGTTAATGTAATATCTAGTGCATGCGGTGGTCTGGTACAACTGGTTAATTTCTTCTAGATCTAGACATGTTGGTTCCACAAATCTTTCATCTTTTGATGGATCTAGGGGAACGATAACCCTGGATTCTCCTGACTCAAATGCCATCTTCTTGTTCTTTAGGTTGATTATCACCTGGTTGTCAAACTACCAATCCAATCCCAGTAATGTTGGATATGGTATTGTGTCATCCATTATTTCTATCACTTCAAAGTCTGCCTTAGTGTGCACTCCATCCAGATCTATTGTCACTCCTTTTAGCCTCCCTATTGGCAAAACTTTGTTTTGTTTTTCTAACTTCAGTTGGACTGGTAAGTAGCCTAAGGTGGGTTCTCCCATGCATTGCCATGTCTTTTTGGGCAATACATTCACTTCATATCCAAGATCTAATACCACATCGCCCATGTTAAAATCTCTGATGTTGGAATTCAATCTAAACTCTTTGTTGGTTCTCCTTCTAGCATGGAGGTGATTGACTATCCTCTATTCTAACTTTCCCTCTGAGTTTTTAGTACATCTATCTAACAGATTCTGTAATATTATAACAAATGATGGATCCTAAATAATTGAATATAGGATTACAATAAATTTTTAATACAACTTACTTAGTTTCCCAGATGGACTTCACTGATATGGTCCAATGCTGACGAAATTTCATATGTTGGGTCATCTTGGGTATGTTGCACTGTAGATGTAGACACAACATTCTGCTTGAGAAATTCTTGTATATCATCCTTAAAGGTATCCCTCTCCTTTCCCACATCGAATTGCTTGGGTGGCTTGTTATTCTTCCTAATCCAGTGGTGTTGTACGGATTCCTCTTTAGCCACATCATCTCCTTTTTTATCACCTATGTGCATCACTATGTTGATGTTCCTACCATATTCTCTAGCTTCTGTAGAGATCCACTGTATGTTATGATTATTCTGATTCCTTTTTTCGTGTATATTCCCCAACAGTGTTGTGAAATCCTCTGTATTGTGGTATGCTACGCAACAATACATGCATGTCACAGGTGGTAGTGGACATTCTCTTGCATAGTGGCCTGGCTGTTGGAAGTTATGGCACAATAATGGACCTCTCTCGCGTCCAAATCCTCCTCTGCCTCCTCCTCCTCCTCCTCCTTTGTACCCAGTGTGATCTCCACACGATGTATTGTACTAAGGTACCTGATTATACTGCGTAGGGTTATACTGTGGCTGCGTAGGGTTATATTGCGGTTGCGTAGTGTTATATTGTGGTTGTGCGTTGTTATAATGTTGCGGCACAATATTATACTATGGTGGTGCCTGATTAAATTGAGGTGCATCTTGCCCTGTCATCATTTTGACTTTCACCCTATATGCATTTGATGTCCTCTCTCTCATCAAATCCATGGTTCTACAGTCTTTGTCATCATGGCCTAATAAATTGAAAAAGTTTCAATACAAACTCTTTGGGATTGTCTGGTACTTATGCATCATTGGGCAGTGATATGGATCGTGGCCCTGTTTCTTATAGTTTTTGCACCATATTTGATCCGGATTTTATGAGCAGAACGAAATGAATACAGATTATTAATAGGTGCTTAACACAAAATAACAAAGATACAATAAAACTGGTTTTCTATTCAACAACAAAATAAGTTGAAACTATAAAATGCAGTGGAAACAAGCTTGCTGGAATGGTGACGGCTTATCTCTGAGAAGAGATGTGACGGCTACGCACATTTGCAAGAAGAAGATTACAAGGAGACTCTGAAGGCCTTTTTACAATAAACAATAATTCCAAAAAACCTAGACATCCAAAAACCTAACCTTGGGAGATGAAGCGCCAAAAGTCATGTGGGCCCCGTTTGGGTAAGTTAGTACATCAACTTCACGGGGTCGTAACTTTTGCATACAATCTCCATTTTAGACCTGTGATATCTCATTGGAAAGGTATCATATAGGAGATTCATTTTTAGGGCTTAATCATTCATTTGGTTATCATTCAAGATATTGATCCCGGAAAACCTTCATTTAGGCCCTAAAAATGGCCCCAGAAATTAAAACTGCTAAAAATAGTAAATTGCCAAAATTGTCAGAAAATTATTTTGAGCCAATTGGAAAAAGTGGGTGGCCACTGATATCCATATGGATCAATCCTCCCTCCTTATGAAGCAATGGTCTCCATTGCGTTGAGGTCCCCCATCAGATGAGGAAATTTCTACTGAATTTGGCCCAAGGTGAGCCACTTGCCTTGGTGCAGGAGCTGCCCTGCTTTGACGACTCGATAAAGCTGGATCCTTTGTTGTCAAGTTCCCTTGATCTGTGTGTCCAAAATATGATCATTGGATGCCTTCTGTATGCAGTCATGGTTTAGCTATGTTGGTGTCAGTTTTTCTGCTACTTCTAAGGTGTCCAATAATGGTGGCAAATAAGGGCAAAGGAGATCCACATTGAAGACTGGGTGTAAGCCAAGGAAGGGAGGAATTTTGAGCTCAAAAGAATTATCCCCAGCGGCCTTGGTGATAGTGTACAACCCATAATGGAGTGGTTGAAGCTTCTGATGGGGTCCTTTAAGGCATTCTTTCTACAAGTGCAACCAAACTTTGTCGCCCACCTGAAACTTATGTGGCACCCGATGTTGATCATGGCGTTGTTTGTACTTGTCATTGGACTTTTGTAGGATATACTGAACCTGTTGGTGGATGTGCTAGATCCTCTCAATGAACCGGGTGGCTTTGTCAGCTTCAATTGGAGCAGGAGATGAGTTGGTCAAGGTGACCGCAAGGGGAAGTGCAACATCTATGCGACCCAATGGTTGGAATCCCAACCCCACCTAAAAGGGGCTATGGCCGGTTGATCTATGCAGGGCTCAGTTGTAGATATGTTGGACATAGGGAAGGCTCTCATCCCTTGTGTGAGGTTTTTTTGAATTATACATGCGAAGGATATGAACAATCATTCGATTTACAACCTTGGTTTGGCCATCTGTCTGGGGGTGGAAGGTCGTGGATTTGGTGAGCTTGGTGTCCAGCAGTGACCAGAGGCTCAAACAAAATGTGCTGAGAAATCAAATATCTCGATTTGAGACAATGGTTTGTGGTATTCCAAAATGTACCCAGACTCATTCAAAGAAGAGATTAGCAGTGGCCTCTGTTGTGATGCTCTTCTTGCAAGAAACCAAAATCGCCATCTTAGAAAAGTGATCAACAACCAAAAAAACACAGTCATTTCCCCACTTGGTGGATGGGAGGCCCAACATGTAGTCCATTGATATGGATTCCCATGGCCTCTCAGGAGTAGGAAGAGGGGTGTACAAGCCATGTTTCTTAATGGTCAGTTTGGAAATAGCGTAGGCAGTGCAGGACCTAATATACTTGCTGACCTCCTGTCGAAGTTTTGGCCAGTAGAAATGTTTCTGTAGCATTGCCACTGTCTTTTTGACACCGAAGTGTCCTGCCACCCGACTGTAGTGGGCTTCCCAGATCATTTTTTCTCGCTCACTTGATGGAACACAGATATGTCCCAGATGACACAACAACCCATCCTAAAGATGGAAATTATCGACAACTCCATTTTCACCCAACATTTGGTAGGTGGTGGCGAAGTCAAGGTCTGTCTCATAGAGTTGGGGCCATCTAGATGTCTCATGGCCACAAGAATCTAGCACCATGGTGAGTGCCGCGACTGGCGGTCTGTTGAGGAAATCAACGACGTGATTGGTGCTTCTTGTTTTATACTTGATGTTGAGGTGGAATTGCTGCAAGTATGTGGACCACTTTTGATGCTAGTCATTATATGATTTTCCCTGTGTCTCCATGAACTGCAGTGGCTTATGATCAGTGTGGATGACTATCTTCTTCCAAAGAATGTAATGTCTCTACTCGTGGAGGCTTGTACAATGGAGTACATTTATTTGTCATAATTAGGGTACTTATAGATAGTATCTGACAATGTCTCACTATGATATGCCACAGGGTGGCTGTGATGAGTGAGAATGACGACCACAACATAGTTTGAAGCATCTGTCTCGATTTCAAAGGGATGTTGTAGGTCGGGTAGTGAAAGTATTGGGGTTGAGCACAAGCATTTCCTCAAATCATTGAACGCTTGTTTTTGGGACCAGACCCATGCAAATTTTTCCTTACCACCACCCCTATTTATTTGGCTGAGGACCCATGCAATATGGGAGAATCCCAACATGAACCTGTGGTAGAAATTGGCAAGGCCCAAGAAGCTCTGAAGCTCAGTGAGTGTTGTTGGGGCTAGCCAATCATGGATGACTTGGATCTTGGATGGATCCACATGTACGCCATGCTAATAAATGATGTAGCCCAAGTAATGTACCCTATCCATGCCAAAGGAGCACTTTTCCAAGTTGGCGTATAGCTTGTGCTTCCGCAGGGTGTGCAAAACCTGCTAAATATGTTGCAAGTGTTCGACCCAAGTCTTGTTGTAAATTAGAATGTCATCCAGATACACCACTACAAAAGTATTGGTGAATGGTCGAAGGATATCATCCATCATCCTCATGAAAGTGGCTGGATAATTTGTCAAACCAAAGGGCATGACCAACCATTCAAAAAGTCCTTCTTTTGACTTGAAGGTGGTCTTCCATACATCTGTCTGTTCTATCGGGACCTGGTGGTAGCCACACTTCAAATCAATCTTACTGAAGTACTTGGCCCCCGTGAGTTTATCAAGGAGGTCGTCGATTCAGGGAATCGGGTACCGGTTTTTGACTATGATTTTATTCAGAGCCAAGTAATCAATATAGAGTCATCAGGTTCCATCTTTCTTTTGTACCAGCACGATTGGGCTCCCATAAGGTGACGAGCTGGGATAGATGTGCCCCTTGTGGAAAATTTCTTATATCTATTGCTTGATCTCCTCATTCTCTAAAAAAGAGTGGTGATACACTGGCCCATTGGGAACAATGTGTCGGGGTTTAGATCAATGGGGTGCTTGACCTGGAAGTGCAGAGGTACCCCTGTAGGTGAGGAGAAGATATCTGAGTATTCTACCATGACCATATCTACTTGCTTCTGTTGTGTGGAGAGGTCGGCTGCAAAGACCTTGGATGTGGTTGTGATCTTTCGCTTATTCTGAGAGTGAATCACGAAGAAGACAAACTTCCCCATATGAGAGATGACCTTCCTGCATTTCTTAGCAGAGATAAAGGAAATAGCACTAGCTGGGATTGCCTCGGGTATCTTGTACAATTTCCTGTTCAAAGTAATAATAACACTACGAGGCCTAGACTCATATACAGCATGGCGTTTCTAAAAATAAGGTTAGCACAAAATAACATCATAAAATTCGAGAGGAGAAACATCACTTAATACCTCGTCTTTGAAGGGCTTGATGTCGTATGACAGTTAGCACTGTTGGATGACGCGGAGATCGCTTCCTTGATAGAGCCATCCAATGGTGTAGGGTTGTGGGTGTGGATTTGTTGGCAGGGAGAGCCACTTGAAGACTACTACTGAGATGAGGTTCTTCTGGCTATTTCTATCAACAATGAAGTGCATCGGGGTGCCTTTTACCCACATCTATGAATGGAAGAGGCGCTCACCTTCTTCTGGCTTGTCTGGTTCACCAGGCTAGAGCTTGGTGGTAGAAACTGTAGCACTGGGTTCCACATCAATGATCCGTCTTTCCCTTTCTAGTTTTGGCTCAGAGTCAGAATCCACATCTGATTCAGAGGATTTCACTTTGGCCACCAATGAATTCTTTGAGTGACAGTTAGCAATTTTATGCCAAGGGCTATTATGGAAGTCGTACCACTTCCTGGTATCTTTCTTTTTATTTCCAGTGTCTTTATTTTCTTGTGGCTTGGACTGGTTTTCCTGATACTTTCCATCTTTTCTCTGTCCTTTGTTCTGTGGGTTGGGGCTTCCCTTTCTCGGATTTTTTTATGAGGGGTTCCCAGGCCCAAATTACCGCATCTTTTGTTTGAGCTTCTGCTCGATTTTGACGGCATATCGGTAGGCCGTGCCCAAGGATGAGATGTCCAGAAATTTCATTTCGGTCTGTCTATATCTATGTAGAGCACCGCGATACTTGAGCACCAGATGTCACTTTGAATATTTGATACCCATCTTGGTGTGCAAGGTATGGAAGATATTTGTGAAATCTGGCATTGCTTGGTCTCTTTCTTGCCGTAGTGTAGTCCATTTGGTATACAGGTCTTCATAACTTCCAACATGGTAGTATTGTTCCTTAGTAATATCTCTGAAGGATTCCCAAGTGGTCGTGACTAAAAATAATGAGGTTTCCTTTGTTTCCTTTTGCTCACAAAAGGTTTCCCACCAATCTTTGACATGGGGAACGAATTTTAGGAGCGCAAAAGTAATCTTTTCTCTATTCGAAAAGTTATGGATAGAAAAATACCCTTCTAGTAGATTCAACCACTTATCTATAGCATCTACATCTATATGACCTTCAAATATAGGAATATCGAAGCTTATTTGTACCTTGAAGGGGACAACACCTCATTTGGAAGAATATGCGTCACCTATTGGTAGTCGTCGAAGGATTTGCGCGAAATTATCCATCATCTCGTTCCTCTGTTGCGTGAGGGATTCCTCAATCAATAGTTTGAAAGGATCTCCTGTCTCATCATATTTATTTTCTTCTGCTATGAGAGGTCTCTTGGGTGTGCGAGAGGTTCTGTTCTCAAGAGAAACAAGCTCGAGACCCAACTCTTTGTACTCCGACCTCGTTGGGCACATGAATTAAGACGACAAGGAGTAGACCGCTTTGATACCACTGATCCAGATTTTATGAGCAGAACAAAATGAATACAAATTATTAACAGGTTCTTAACAAAAAATAACAGAGATACAGTAAAACTGGTTTTCTATTCAATAACGAAATAAGCTGAAACTGTAAAATGCAGCATAAACAAGCTTGTTGGAATGGTGGTGGCTTATCTCTGAGAAGAGATGTGATGGCTGCACACATTCACAAGAAGAAGATTACAATGAGGCTCTGAAGGCCTTTTTACAATAAACAAGAATGCAAAAAATCCTAGACATCCAAAAACCTAACCCTAGGAGATGAAGTGCCAAAAGTCATGTGGGCCCCGTTTGGGTAAGTTAGTACATCAACTTCCCGGGGTCGTAACTTTTGCATATGATCTCCGTTTTAGGCTTGTGATAGCCCATTGGAAAGGTATCGTCAAGAAGATTCATTTTTGGGGATTACTCATGCCTTTGGATATCATTGAGAATATTGATCCCGAAAAACCTTCATTTAGGTTCTCAAAATGGCCCCGAAAGTTAAAACTGTTAAAAATAATAAATTGCCAAAACTGTTAGAAAATTGTTTTGAGTCAGTTGGAAAAGGTGGGTGGCCACCAATATCCATCTGGATCAATATTCGTCTTGTTGGTAATGGATTTTTTGTTCTTGTTTCAATGTACTGCGTGAATGTTGGACATTTGTTCTTATGGTGTCCTTTTGTCGTACATGTGGTACACCAAACAGATTCTCTTTTGTTCTTACTTTCGTTCTAGTTTAACTGGAAAGTTAAGTTTTTTAGATCTTCCTTCAGCTCCTCGATGGCTAGATTTGTCTTTTGATATTGGTTTTCTTCCAGTTGCAAGGCTGCCTGCAGAGCCTCTACCTGTGTCTGAAACTTCTGTTGTCGCAATGGATATTTCAAGTGTGGTAATAGTGATTTGATTAATAGGTTCTTGTGCTACATATCTCGTTCATATATTGATCCTTTGAACTCAGCTTCTAGAACTCATTAATCAATAATTTATTGACGTTTTTCAGTGTCCTTGTTGTCCCTGGTACATTGTTTACGTCTAGACTCATGTACCAATCTAGTGCGTAGTCTCTTAGCATTATAGCTAGATATGCAAGTTTAGTGTCTTTATCAATGATCTGTTTTTCTTCCCAAATATTTGTACAAATAAACAAGTGTTTCTCATGATCTTTTGTTTCCTCTCCTCGAAATTCTGGTAACCAAATGGTGGGATCATGTCCTGCCATCCTAAATGTTGAACTACTACCTTTGTGAGATGTAGATACTTGACTAATTCTTTCTGAACTGGCTCCCCCAATTGTTTTTCCTTGTGTATATGTACTTCCTGTTGTCTTCCTTCTCCCGAAATGGTGGTGTTCTTTTTGGTGTGTTAGTCGCACATGGGTTTATGGGTTCCACACTAACATTAATATGGATAGGATTTGTGTCTTTGATTCCCGCTCTTGGACCTCTCGTCTTCCTCTCATATTTTTCACTTAGGATTTCCTCAATCTGCTCCATAGCCTAGAGATCCTCTACCTCCTCTTCATCACTTGCCAAGCCTTCCCTTGCAGCTACGACTCTCTTCTTGGTGTTCACCTTGTATTGGTAGGGTACTCCATTGCACGTCCTTCCAGTTGTTTTCATGATCCACTTGATCTGGTCGACGTCCATCATGATTGGGTCGAAGGCCTCCTCTTTTTTTCCTTTATCTCCTTCCATTTCTCCTTTTCCTGTCAGTGCTTCTCCCATGCACACAAGGAAGTTTAGTTGTCTTTCTCCATTGTTATTACACCTTTTTTTATAGAGAAATATATTAATAGAAGTATACAACAATCTAATATACCTTCCTCGAGGTCCGCGTAGAAAATTTTGTTCTACTGCGTTGTACGACTTCACGGTATCTACTGCAAATTATGTTATAAAGCCTGCTACAATACTGTCGAGCCAAAAATCTACTGCGCAGGTGAATTTGTTATTCACCTATTGTAACTGCACGATATGAATTGAGTTCCACTCTAACTATCGGATCCAATTTTTTGCGTGGTTGTCTTTCAACCTCAATATCCACTCCTACAATAAGTGTGGAAAATAACAAAAAAATACTTCATGCAGATCAATAAACACATATTTCTCAAGATATTTATGCGGTGTTACTTTAGGGTTTTTGTTATCTTGTTGTGCAAAATCTAGCTCCTTTGTGTTCAACCATCTCTCTATTTCCTCCTTCGTGGGTCTCCAGGTTATAAACATTCCCTTCTATATTTTCATTCTTTCAGACACTTCGGTCCCAGATATGACATTCTTTTACGAGTTTTTCAATAGATCAAACATTATTTTAACAGATCTCATCCACTCAATCCTATGTTTTTTCAACTGTCAACATAACCTTTTTTTGGTTGGTTATCTTAGTTATTCCTTTAACATGATTTGACTCAGGTTTAGGTCTACTAGGGATCCAACAAAGCCTCTAAAACTATCGGCCCTCATGGTAATCCAGAAGGCAACGCAACACACAGGGTGCACTACGCAGTCTCACCCAAGATAGTCTTAATGGGTGATTGTAATGCTCAAATTCTTACAGTCCAGGACTGAATGGGGATCTGTGAATTGTGCGTTGTGAATTCTATATAATTATTAGAGTAATATACCGTCATTCTCATGCATGCATGTACCATAATTAGATCCATTAATTTATCCATGCATTATTCTAACATCTACTTATTGATAATAAAAGGGACAGAAGCATTCAATCACATAACACCAGTGTTACTGTGGTTCACCCCCTCCTGTGCTATGTCCACAAAGATCTAGCTCTCAGACTCTTTTATTACAACAATTCCAAAACTACAGTGCCGTGTGCTTTACAAATCGTCCTCACTCGGGTAAAGATCTATTATGAGGAAGACTAGATCACACTAGGCTCCTCATCCTATGATCTAACCCTCAAGATATACCCTCATAACCCTCTATAGCTCAACAACTTACAATATTGGATCAGATTACAGTCGAGTTACAAACCAATTACTCTTTCTTACGCAAGTAACACTCCATAATCAGAACCCTCTTCTTAGACCTCCTAGGTATCTATTTATATGTGTTCTTGGCTAATCCACCATTACATTCTCTTACCAAAACCCTAACCTAGTTACGTCTTCTTGCATGTTGACCTTGCACACTTTCCTCCTCTGCATGTGTGTTTTCCTTTTGTCCACTACTTTTACTTCTAGATTTATTTCTTTCCCATCTTCTTGCATGCACGCCTCACATGCCTCCTTTCCAAATGTATTTCCTCCACGTCGTGCCTTTTCCCTAAAATGGGTATGTTCCCAACAATGCCTGATATGAAACATGGCGCTCATGAAGCACGTTCCTCTCCATTTGGAATTCATTTCCCTTCCCCAAATGAACTTAGGATAAATTCATATCCTCCTTACAACATTTATAACAATAATATATAGTATTTTCCTAGTTTTAAGCTCTTAATCTTAGCCCCTTTTCCATCCTCTTAGCCCCCTCCCTTACCTAGCCTAGTGGAGCCTAGTCCCCCATACTCTTCCATCATAGTCATTCTACACACAATGACTCTTTTATATTAATGAGTTGAATATTTACATATACAAAATAGGGTCCTAGCCTTAGCATCCTAGGCTCTTTGTCCCAAATATCATATAATCTTCCTGGCTTATCATTACTTGGCTCACCATCTTATGAAACATGTTTACAATTCATGATAAAAAATTAGGGGCTCGACCTTGGGGTATTACAATAAGAAATGGAAAGTGGTTTGAAAATAGAGATAGATAAATTTAATGGACAATTTTTTTAGTTGTGTAATCTCTATATGGAATTTTTGTTGGTAGACCTAGATCAGTGGATCGTGGTGGATCCAGGTAATGCACCTACAGGAATGTCAACAGATGACTCAAAAAATTTGGATCAGAATGAGAAGAGCACAATCTGATTATGTCTCTTAGATTTAGTATTATTGAATGTTTTAGGGGAAACTATAGCCAAGGCGTTATGGGATAAGTTGGGGAATTTGTATCAGTATAAGTCCCTAGTAAATAAATTATTTCTATGGAAGAAGTTGTATAACCTGAGGATGAGATGTGGAGACTTAGTGATAAAGAATCTGAATTCCTTCAATACTGTGGTAAGTCAATTATTATTTGTTGATATTAAAATTTCAGATGAAGATAAGTGTATCAGTTTACTTTTCTCTTTACCAAACTCGTGGGATAGTCTGGTTGTGGCCTTAGATAGTAATACAATTGCCTTGAAGTTTGATGATGTGGTCTCATCCTTGTTGTTGGAGGATATGAGATGGAAGAACATGGAAGAATAGAGAAAAGTTACATTATTTGCAAGGGGACGCTCCCAAGAAATAAATAGATCTAATTCCTCAAGTGGGATATCTAAATCTAAGGGTAAATCTAAATCACCTAGAAAGTTTGTAAAGGTATGTTGGAGATGTGGAAAAGAAAGGCAGTACAAGAAGCAATGTAGATCCAAAATCATTGAGAGAGGGAAGGGATATGAAGATTCTCCTTCTACAGAAGAAAATACATCCAAGGAAGAAGGAGGATATGTACACTTGGATTACTCAATCTCACATGAAGATCATGAGGCATTGTCGGTTGACTCAGGTGCATCCTTTCATATGACTCCCTATAGGGAGTGGTTCTATGAATATGAGAGTTATGATGGAGGTAATGTTTTCCTAGATGATGACTTGATATTAAAAATCATAGGATGAGGAAAATTCAAGTTGAGGCTCATATATGGAAGGATTAGAACACTTCCTGGTGTTCTGCCCATCCCAGGATTAGCCAGAAATTTAATTTATGTGAGTAAAATGGATGATTCAAGGGTAAAAACAACATTTGGAAAAGAAACCTGTAGGATGGTTCGAGGAGAAATGGTTTTGTTGAAGGGAGTTTGGATTGGAACTCTGTATAATATACAAGGAAGCACTATTAGTGATGTGTGTAGTAGTTCCATTGTTCCTGATATTGGAGCTAAATATTAAAAAACTCCTACAGTCTCAGGAGAAAAGGTTATGTTGTGGCATCAAAGACTGGGGCATATTGGAGAGAATGGTTTTCGACTACTACACGGTACTGGTATGGTTGAAGGTATGTCTAAATTATCTTTGGGTTTTTATTTATTTGAACATTGTGTATATGGGAAGCAGAATCAAATAAGATTCCCCTCTGGTGCAACAAGGGCATAACAGATTTTACAACTAGTACACAATGATGTGTTTGGATCTTTGTCAATTCCATTATTGGGAAAATCTATGTACTATGTCTCATCTATAGATGACTTCTCAAGGAATACTTGGATATATTTCCTCAGGACGAAATATGAAGTCTTTGACAGGTTTAAAGAGTTTAAGGCTCTTGTTTAGAATCAATTAAAGAGAATAATTAAGGTGTTTAGGATGGATAATGGTGGAGAGTTATGTGGGAATGAATTTGAAGAATTTTTTAAGAAGTGAGGTACAACAAGGAAGAACACTACTCCATATACACCTCAATAGAATGGAGTTGTAGAAAGGATGAACATGACACTGATGGAAAAAACAAGGTGTTAGAAAAACAGGACCGTGGAACAATAAAATAAAACAAATGCGGAAACAAAACATAGAAGATACACAATACAAGAGAGACACAGATTTACGTGGTTCACCCAGTGTGGGCTACGTCCACCAGAGAAATTGCCAGGTCCTTCCTTTATTATTATCTAGCAAATGAAGGGATACAACCTACAACAAAACCCGTTGTAACTTCCTCTTCTTTCTCTCATAGTCTCCTCTCTCAGAATACAATATTT
This sequence comes from Picea engelmannii, assembly GCA_009831015.1. Taxonomy (NCBI): domain Eukaryota; kingdom Viridiplantae; phylum Streptophyta; class Pinopsida; order Pinales; family Pinaceae; genus Picea; species Picea engelmannii. The sequence goes on along the minus strand of ML826404.1, from coordinate 51,803 downwards.
TCCATCAATCATAGTCGCAATACATTTCCCTCATAAAAGCGGGTTGCCTTCTAGGGAAAAAACCCCTAACATAATATCTATCGTTAGGTCTGCGACCTTATAATGAACGGTCCATATTTACAATGAAATTACAATATACATTTACAAGGCAATTTTTCCTTCGGGGGATGCTGCCCCTAGACCCCCCTACCCAGGGGATAGCCCCCCTGGATCCTGCAGAGGGGGTACCCCCCCTCTGCACTCCCCTGCGTGGAAGAGTGTACATACTTTTGGGGTGTAAATACTTCATGGGGTATAAACACGACTGAAAGTAAAAGACCTCTGAATCAGGAAGATAATCAGGCTCCACAACCAACACAAGGTGCATGCTCAGTGGTTTCAGGTTAGGGAAAGAATTCTGGTAGCGACAGTGGGTACTACATGTTACATGGTCAATTGATCACCCTCATTATCACTAGATGAAAATAATCCACACGAGGTATGGACTGGTAAGAAACCCTCTCACACATATCAAGGTATTTGGTTGTGAGGCCTATGTTCACGTTCCAGAGGAAAATATGAGTAATCTAGATAAGAAGGTTGAAACGTGTATCTTTATTGGGTATAAATATGGTCTCAAAGGTTATAAGATTTGGAACCTAGAAACTAAGAAGGTTGTGTATATCTGATATGTGGTATTTAGAGAAATGAAATAGGTTGTCAAACAGAAAGTCCTACCAAGTAAGGAAGAACCATATAGAATAGACTTTGAGTCAAAAGATGATGAATTAGACTCTACAAAAGAACAAGAATCAGAATAAGAAGATCCTCATATTCTGATATTGAGTAGATCGATTCGAGAAAAAAGGATACTGGAAAGGTATACTCCACCTGATTTCCATTCAAATTTTGATTTGTCTATTATTGATGATGATCCTAGAACTGTTAGGGAGGAAGTGGATTCAGAGGATGGAAAACTCTGGAAAAAGGCCATGGTTGAAGAAATGGAAGCCTTAGATACGAATGAGTATTGGGATCTAGTGGAGTTGTCAACTAGAAGAAATCCCATTGGCAACAAATGGGTATTTAAAAGGAAGTTGAATATAGAAGGAAAAGTGGAGAAACACAAATCTCGGTTAGTAGAAAAGGTTTATTCCGAGGTTGATGGAATTGATTTTGGTGAGATTTTTTCTCCTGTTGCCAAGTTAACCTATATTAAATTTATTTTATCTGTTGTTATTTCATTTAATTTTGAAGTAGAACATATGGATGTGAAGACAACATTCCTACATGGGGATCTGGAAGAAGAAATCTACATGAAGCAGCTAGAAGGATTTGTTCATGTGAAGGGACAGAAGGAGTTGGTATGCAAACTGAAAAGGTCTTTATATGGTTTAAAACAATCACCAAGGATGTGGTATCGAAAATTTGATACTTATATGTTGGGAATTGGATTCAAAAGTAGAAAAGAGGATCACTTTGTGCATTTCAAATTAATTAGTGATCATTTGATTTATTTGGTCTTGTATGTGGATGATATGTTGTTGAATGGTAACAACAAGGAGATTATCCAGGATGTGAAAACTCAATTTTCCTCTAAAATTAAAATGAAGGATATTGGTGCTGCAGATTTCATTTTAGGCATGGAAATCAAAAGAGATTGGGAAAAATGAAACTCTGGTTAAATAAGAGAAAATATGTCGAGACCATATTGCAGAGGTTTAATATGGAGGAATGTAAACCAGTCAAGGTCCCTATTCCTGTAGGTGTAAAGTTATATATGGATCAGTTTCCCAAGACACAAGAAGAGGAGGAGGACATGTCTCCTGTTCCATATGCGAGTTTGGTTTGAAATTTGATGTATGTAATGGTCTATACTAGAATGGACATTGCACATGCAATTGGAGTTTTGAGAAGGTATATGTCAAAACTAGGGAAGGAGCATTGGATAGCAATAAAGAGGGTTTTTAGGTATTTGTGTGGCACTACTAGTTATGGATTGTGCTACCAAGGAAGACCATGATTGGACAAAGTGTTGGACATACATGGATTTGTGGATGCATACTGGGCTGGAGATCTATATCATAGAAGATCGATAAGTGGGTATGTGTTTAACCTATTTGGAGGAGCAATTACTTGGAAGATAAAAAAGAAGTCTGTAGTGGCACTCTGAACTATAGAAGTTGAATACATGGAAGCCATGCAAGCAAGCAAGGAAGAGGTATGATTAAAAAAATTGTGTTCAAGTATTGGGTTGGTACAGAAAACTCTAAGGATAGATTATGGCAGTCATAGTGCAATTTTTCTGGTGAAGAACTCAACCTATCATTAAAAAAAAGAGCATATTTATGTTCAATATTACTTTGTGAGAGACATGGTTGAAGAAAAGAAGGTGTTGTTGATGAAGGTGGACACTTTGAAGAATGATGCAGATTAATTAACAAAATTTGTGAGCACTGAGAAGTTATCTTGGTGTAGAGGATCTATGGGCATTGTTACCTTGCATTGTTGACTATGTAACCTTGTAACCCCATGTATGCAAATAAAACAACAAGTGGGATAATTTTGGGTATGTGTTATATTCTTTTCATGGTTAGTATTAATGTCTATGTTGCATCAGGTGTGTAGCATGGTTAGTATTAATGTTTATGTTGTATCCAGTGTGTAGCATGGTAAGAGTGGGGGTGCTAGGCCTCCCCTCCAGGGGGTTAGAGGGGGGAATAGTGCCCCCTTTCCCAAGGGGTCACATGGGTTTGAGGGAAGCGACCCGAAAAAAATAAAAAAATTGGCAGTCTTTTGTGTCCTTTTTTGGAAGATTTTTAAGCACATGGTTGTCACTAATGTTTTTCTATTTCTGGTTAAGGAATTAGGGTTGTTTACTAATCCGGGTTATTGTATTAGTGTTTTGGATGCTACTGAATCCTATATCTATATTGTATTGTAAACAATGTATGAGATGATGAATATAGAAGATGTTGGTTTTCCCGGTTTTGGTTTCCAAGGGGGGGAATATCTGTGTAATGTGTGTACTTGCCATTATTTATTTTCTATTCTTTTATTGAGAATATGTTTGCATTAAATAATTGTACGAGGTTAAAATATACAAGAACATGTAACTGTATTATGTGAACTAAAAGGAAATGATTTTGGAGAGATGTATGTAGTATTCCAGAGACTTTTACTGACAGAGTTATCTCATCTATAATCAAGTTATAAAATCTCATTATCACATGTTTTCATCCCTAGTTAACTTTAAAGGAGAACTGGAATCCCCTCATCCACCTCTCTATAAACATAAGAGAATAAAATTTAATAAAAAAAGGTAAAGGATTGGGGAAAGGAATTCCAGATCACACGGAACATGCAAGTATCTCCACCAGAGCTATGGATTCTTGTTGGAAGCAATGCAAGGCTTGTGACATCGAGTAACTCTGTTTGGGTTATGGATCTCCACCAGGTCTATGGACGCTCGTTGGAAGTGGAGAAAAACCATAGAAATGCACCATAACTTGCATTTTCAAAATTCCCGATGTTTCTTTCTCTTTAATACTCCTTATGCCTCCCCTTAGGTCATTTATTATATGAATACGAAATCAGTGAAAGGTAATATGTTCTAAGGTATGGTACTAATCTCTTCTATTCACTGAATATTTATCGCATCAAAATATGAGCTATGGGACCTATTATTTCTCTCTTTGGATGTGCATGATAGCGCACTCTTCCCAAGAAATATGTGTGGATACCATCTTACCTAGATTCAAGGCTTCACCCAATGTGTCTCCATTTGTTACACTAGGCACTACAACCCTCCATTTCCCTTGTAATCTATTTGTAAATTTATTTCAAGAAATGGAGCCCCTTACATTCTTAGGCTTTGATAAGTTCCTCCAATAGTTTATTTGCTTAGCTCTCAAGATCATACTTCTATTTTCACTTCCATCAATTTTCATTTCTCAAAAAAGGAAACACTTAAAAGTTCCTTCCAAAACAACTCTTGAAAAAAAAATCAACAAAGATAATCAAAATTCCTCCGATGTACATCAAAGGAGTTACCTTCAACTCCTCTAATGTACACTAGAGGAGTTCCTCCCAACTCCACCGATAATATTTATTAAGTTCATTTTTACCTACGATTGGCCTTTTATCACCCAAGTTATTTACAACTCCTTTGATGAAATCGAAAGAGTTAACGTCAACTCTTCTAATTTCATCGGAGGAGTTTCCTCCATCCTATATGATATAACCAGTGCACTTCACGTTAAGTTCTCCCATGTATATCAGAGGATTTTTGATGAATTCCTCTGATGTACATAAGAGGACTTAACCTCAACTCCGCTGATGTTAAATGTCACCTATCCGCATTCAATGATAATTTTTCCTAACTTATAATTATGTTGCTCCCCTTATTTTCTCTATCCCATTGAGTGCCAAGGAGATAAGGTAACCCCTAAGCAAGAGCACGTTGAGTCTCAACCAAGGCATTGTCAACCAATCACAACCTTCCATGTGTCCCTAAAATTTCCAAGTAATCCCTCGATCTATCCTTTTTCATTTTTTGGTTAGGGTTTCCATTTAAGGCTAGGTTTATCTCCATTATTTTATGCTACCCAGGGATCCAAGGCCCCCATGACCGCTATGAATATCCTCTCTACATCCCTACCACCATAACTCACTATCCTCTGTCAATATTTTCGTCTATCACGAAAATCTTTCCAAGCCACATCTCTCATTGATACCTTTCTATAGTTTAGACCTATTATTGCTACCAGTGATACCTTCATTCATTGTAATCCCTAAAAATCCCCCCCGAGTCTAGCACATCGATGTGGAATAACACTAAACTTGACCTTACTCGACAAGATATTTGAAAAACTTAAACCCTTTGATTCAAGTTTTGTTTCTGGTCCTGGTCTAAATCAATACGATGAGACTTAGTGCCAAACACCATGTAAATACTCATCTTAACACCATCATTGTCGACATAGTTAGGGTAAACTTCCCATTAACTCCTCCAATCGCATCAGAGGAACTCGTATTAACTCCTTCGGTGCGAATGGAGGAGTCACTTGAAATTTTTTTGATGACATATCGAGGACTTTCGAGCTAACCATAGTGATGTACATCAGAACACTTTCCAACAACTCCTTTGATTCATATCAGAGGAGTTGATCTCAACTTCGTTGATTTTCTTTAGCTTGAAAAAATCAATACTAATTATGTCGATGTTTTGGAGCCCTTGGCCCCAAATTCTTCAATATTCTATGGAGCACTTGCTGACAACTCCTCTGATTTACATCGGAGGAGTTAACATCAAACCCTCTAATCTTACCTTCTAGGCACATTTTGAGTCATTTTCTTCCTCAATCTTCACCAGATTACTCACCATGCCTTCCATTATCTTATCATCCTCAGATGATGACTCACTACCCAACATTAGAACCAATAATTACTCAAGTATGGAATTTGAAAGACTTAAGAAAATTGTTTCAAATGCATACATTAGTTATATTATTTTCTCTCATTTCTATTTGTTATTTTGTAGGTTCAGATATGTCTCCTAAGAAAATGACAATAAGTAAAGCTCCAAATAGAAAAGCCTCTACTAGCGGTTGACTGGATGAACATGAACCATAAGTGGTCGGATATATGTACTATGACACCTCTAGTCTTCTCGAAAAGGAAGGAAAACACTCAAATGGTGACATGTATACCGAATGTTCAGAAATTCAAACTTCTCCATCGACACTGAGGATCAGGATGAATTGAAAACATTCAAGAACATAAGAAAATCCAGAATATCCAAGGTATCATCATGTGTAGTTGTATTCCTTTATGCATATGACATCACCTAGATCCTAAATATATATATATATATGAAAGACATATACATTTGTAATTACAAGAAATAACCCATAGCATCATTTCATCCAGAATACCTAGCAAAATGCTATCAGATTGGGAAGGGCATTAAAAATATGGAAAAAAATCTCCTCGATGAGTTTGAATACTCACCAGAAGACCTATTCCCAAAATGGTACAAGGTAGACAAGTAGTTCAAGAATATACCGAAGGGAGGTTACCCCATGAGTTCTTTAAGGAAGCATTATCAATATTTGGTGGCCATGTTGTGCAGTTTATATGGAGAACCAGGAGATTCTCAGTTCCCTTTTCCTTACATGTCGTTATTCTATTATTGTGCAGATGAAGGATTATTGTTCAATTGGGATGACATCCTTTCATCCAACCTAATGATCTCTATAAATATAGTGGTAGGATCTTAGCTAGGAACTTTTCCAAGTTTCCACATGTCTTCCTACCTCTTAGATATCATGTGCATCACCCACTAGTACCCAAACATGGGATGGAAATGGAAACCCTCTGACGATCCCATCCATGTTTACTGCAAAGTGATATGGCAACACAAATACATAATAAAGTACCAGAAGATCTATGAACATTTCCTGGCCCCTCTGTATGAATTTATATTATGAAAGACAACCCCATGCATGATTGACAAAGATATCGTGATCATAAAGAGGATTAGGGATTGGTACCTATATCTGAGTGTACGATGCCACTAAACCCACCCATATTCTCCCTTGGTTTGTGCCAGATAAACTAGTACTCCAAGAAGTATCATATCAGACAATAAAAAGTGGAGTAGGAGGAATGCTCTACTAGGGGAATAAAGAAATATGGATGACACTTCCTCTATACGTTGGGATCTACTCATTTTCCAACACCAAGAAATCATAGGATGAAGTAGATATCTTAATCTCATATCATTTTTTCAAGGAAATATTTAGAATACACGACCCTAAAGGAGTCATAAAATACAATTTCAATAAAGTAGGATTTCCTTGGGAGTAAAAAACAAATGTTTGGGACAAAAAGGAATTACATCGAAATGCATGAACCTACGATGATGTGATTTTATAGAGATGAGGTCATCCTATAGGGAGGAATATGGATGACTAAAGAGAAAAAGAGAAATCCCAAAAAAATTTAGCAAAAGAAGCATCAGGAAGATCATCCCCCACTTCCACTTATGTACACTTGAGATCAGCAAAAGGAGAATAAGAAACACCGATAGATAAGAGAAGAAGAGGAAAAGAAAAATTCCAAAAGAAAAGGAACAACACTACCAAGAAAAAGTGAAATATTGAAGTAGAGAATGCCAACGGTGAAGAAAAAGAAAAAGAAACAACACAAAAGGAGATCAAATGGAAAGAGGTAGTAGAAAAGGAAAGAACAGAGGCAAGAGAAGTTGCAGAAAGGGAATTCCAGGAAGCAACAAATAAAGTGGATGTTGAAGAAAGACGAAAGAAAGTTGTTGATATGAGAAACGATAAAACTCAATTAATGGATACTAACATCCAAGAAGTGTTGATAGCGGAAACCAACATAGAGGAACCATTCAACAATATAGGACTGGGGCATTAGGCTCCATATTGGCCAAGTGAAGTCCAAAATTTGAGAAGCTTCACTTACGACAACTAGAATGGGAAGATCATGCAAGAAAAAGTGAAGTGAAAACATCTCAAGGTATGCCAATCTCAATCCTCACATAAGTTCCCATAATAGGGGATGTTAGGCAAAATCCTATAGAAAATTCTACAGTTGACATTGCATTCATGAGCACCAATGAAGAAAATATTAGGATATTTTATCAGCAGAATCAGGGAATTGGAAGACAAAATCTAGCAAGTAAAAATCGATGAAAGGAATATTTAGAGTTTCAAATCCATTGTCGATAAAGTTAGGAGAGAACTAGAAGAGGTTATTATTGATATGTATGCTCATTTTCACCTCTTCCAACAAGAAGCTTCCACAATCATAGAGTAAAATAGTCAAATAAAAGAAAAACATACTCAGTTAAACATGATCCAAGAAGGAATCAACAATATTGACAAGTGGATCATAGAGAATCCCGATGCACCAACTGAACTATATCAACCATCAACCTCAGAAAGGAAGACAATTTTGTATTCACTAGACCACTTCCAACAAGCAGGGCAAAGAGAATATAAGGAGGTCACTAAATCAATGGCAGTATGTTTGAGAATACACAAAGCTGCATAGGAATTGATTAAAGGAAATAGAGTACCTCAATTAGATGATCTTGGTAAAAATATGGTCACAGAAGAACTGGTAGACAGGGTGCATGATAGCACAAATGCAGAAGATCATTCGTCAAAGCAGCTAGTTACATGATTATTATAGATTTGATATAGCAACATATCCTACAACCTATCAAATTTCATACCATGATACAAGCATTCATGGAAACGATGTTAAAATATATGAGCACCCTCAAATATAGCATAACCATCACAATGCGGCAATGGAAGAAGTAGTTTATTGAAGGATTAGATCTCTACATGATCAACTAGAAGTGTGGACATCATACCTCAAGGGAAAATGTTCTTGAATAAATAAATAAAAGTGATCAGAAATTGCTACTACTTGTCTCTTCTTTTTTCTTTTTCTCAACCAACTTCAATTTTTCTTATTGTACACTAATTGTCACTAGGAAAAAGGAATTTGAACAGGTTTTGTAACAAATTCTTTAAGAATAATACAAAGATTCAGTCATGAGTTACAAATTATCGTATAAAATTTGGAAGATTCCCATTTTGTAGTGGCTCTTCAAGCAATGTATAGACCCAAGACCTAATTCAAGAACTTATACTTTGTTAATGAATATTGAGAAGCCCTTAGGGACATCTTTCTAAAGAAAGAATATTTATGTGTGAAGTTGTATTTGTTGTGAACTATTTCAAGTGGATATGTGTGATGTTCACATGGAATATACTATTGCTTTCTTTCCTATGGACTGATCTTATGCACTCTATGTTATTCTACAATTTTAATTATTATTTTGCATGTATTTAAGTCGTGATATTGTTGAGTTGTTAACATATACAAAAATATAATTTGAATTGTTCTGGTTATATGTATTTATGCACTTGTTTCTTGTTTTTCACCTCTATTTCAGCTACATGTGTGGAAGTCTTATGCAAATTTTGGTCTCATTTACAAATCACCTTGCTACTTTAGTGTGCTCCTAGATAGGAAAGGGTAGGATATATTAGAAATAGATTAGTTTGTTTTCAATACATAGTATTCATCTACATATTTGCATTGCATACGCATTCATCATCCATCTTCATTGATAGACTGAAATGTAACCAGTAAAACCCAAACAAATAGCAATGGAATCTGGGTCAAATTCTAGATGGGTCTCTATTACACATTATTTCCGTCATCCCTATGACCGTTAATGATGTAAACCTATATGTTTCCTTCAGAGGGGTCAGTGGCCTGAGTTCCTGAAGAAAGAAGAGAGAAGAACTTTTCCTGAGAAAAGAAGTTGCATTCTCCTTTGTAAAAACCCTATTAAAGAGGATGTTCACAGGTTGCTATATAGGCAGGGTGCGAGAATGCCTGATTCTCGCAGGCTGCACCATAGCTAGGTTGCGAGAGGCTCGCAGGTTGCTCTATAAGAAGGGTGCGAGAATGTTCATACGTGGGGAAAACGAGCATCTTCTCGATGCTTCTAGAAGGAGAAACTTCCACGGTGAGGTGGAATCCAAATGGTTTGGATCTTATTTGCTTTCATGATTTAGTGGGATCATCCTAACCTCCTCACCTTATCCTCTTCAGCTTATAAAAGGAGAGGATCTCTCATGGAGATGGTTACTTGTTTTTGGCTTGGGCTTGTTAGCTTGGTTAGAGTGGCTTTGAGATTTTCTTTGTCAAGATAGATTGTGAGTAGTTATCAGATCCATGGTCTCAAAATCCTCGGAGCAAGAATTCTGTGGGGAACAAAGGACAGTTTGAAGGGACCTTACGACATCAAGGCCGTGGTTGTAATCTCTCTTTCACATTTAATATGATATAGTAATACGATTCTTTCCTATAAATCTTGTTGTATTTTATTATATGATTCCTTGATCACATACATAGGTTTATATTGAGTTTATGCTATTACTATCACTTTGGTTGGTTGCGTTCTTTTGCAGGATCATCATTGTATGAGTGTTAGAATGTAGCTAGGATGGCGATGGGGAGAGGAAGCAGCGTTTAAACGGTATGTTACCTATCCCCCTTTAGTTAGTAAATTCAATATTTAAAACTTAAGGAAAGTGTCATGTTCTGGTGTGTTTTGTTCTAGATCTAGGTGGATCTAGAGAGATCAGTTAGTGTCTGCACCTACCGATTTATCCAATAACTAAATTGGTGACTCCACTGGGGAACATATTGTATCAATATAGTCTAGTTTCCCTTGCTTTGATTGCTTGATTTATGGTCTCTGAGTCTGTGGGACATCCATCCAGACTCTCTTGATCTGAATGTTCACTTAGACTCTTTTTCCATTTTCCAAATTCCTTTTGATTACAGACATTCTCTCACTTCACCTGTATACAGCCTTCGAAAACCCTTGATTTTTTCACCCTACCTGTGTCTAGACTGCAAAAATGCCTAATTTTCGCACTGCACCTCACTACTAGGCTGCGAACTTGTTTGTAAATTTTTTTGGATTGGGTCTTGTTATCTTTTGATGCCCAATTTTGCTTTGATCAGCTAGATTGAACTTTTGGAGCCTATATTGATGTGTTTATAGTCTGCTTGACGTTATTTGAGTTGCTTTTAGCCATCTTTGCTTTGTTTGGTTTTGAAGGATTAGTCTCTTGCTTTGAGTGTCTTTCAATTCCAAATCCTGTGTTTTCTTTAGAATTGTTTAGGGAAAGAACAGATTTCTTCTGAATAGTTCACTTTAAAAGAAAACTTTGATTTTGGGTTTCTTTGTTTTAAGAAAGTTCATTATTGATTTTAGTGAAATTTTTGAAACAAAAAGATCTAATTTCTTGCTTTATATTGGATTGGGGGAATCCTTGCATTTGAAGTAGCAGAATTGCATGATTCTTGGCATTTTTTGATCTATGAATTGGGGGGGCCATGAATCATGCATTGGTGTGCAGTCTTTTTTGCTCATTTCTTGAGAATATTGATATTGATGAGTTTTCAGATTTTTGGACATTGTGCATATAGGAATGATAAATGTTTTCTCCTTCTCGTAGCATAGATTTCATCGAAATGAAAAGATTGCATCTTCATCTCTTTGCATAACTTTTGAGTCGGTCAAAACACCATATTGTCCATGCCATTTTCCTTTCGAGTAACAACAGCCATAAAATAAAGCGCTTATAAAAATTGATTAGACATTTTTATCTTTTCTGGTAGCAAGCCTACATTGGATTAGTCGTAGGGCTTTGGAATAGGTGTGAAAGATAACTTTCCAAAGATGCAAACAAACATAGTATCTTGTGATAGGGAGAGTTAAATCCACTTACTACATTTTGTCCTAGGAAGCCCTTCTAACACAAGGGTCAATCAAGAGGTCACATTGAGACTGGCAGAGTTACTCACCCCGCTTTGTTGCTCTTGGTGTAGAGATTACGTGTCTTATGGGGGTTGCTTGAGAGGTATACCCACAATGATGAGTGGAAGCCTTTCAAGTTTATTTCAAGCTAGATACCCTACCCTTGCACGTGGATTGGACTATTGACTATTTCCCCAGGCATCACTGTAGTTATTGGTAACCTTAGTGGCCTATATCTTTAGGGTATTTACACAAGGTGACTATGGAGGGGCAAGTCTTCACAGTACCTGGAATCGACATTCGCCAAACTCACTCGGGCTCCTTGGAGGGTATACCCATGATTATGTGTGGGAGCTTGCACCAGGGTGTAAGTCCGTTAATTAGGTCATCAACGTAACTTTTCCACCCACTATATCTCAGCCCCTTCTCACTTTGTTCCCGCGACGTTGGATTTCATCACCAACTAGTGCGTTCATTGTGAGAAGGTTTTGTTTGCTTGCTTGCTTACTAGATTTTTAGCATGTGTTGTTTGTTTTCCCTAAAGGACTCTAGATTGGATATTTATTTAATGGCATTAGTTCCCATAATGACCAATGAAGGAACCCTTGCTCCAGGGGAACCTTTTGTTTTTCCTTCTTATGGAAACATTGGTCCTCCTCACATCGTTACTTTGAGCCTTCCAGGTCTCACTATTGGATTACCGGTATGGTTGTTTTCCACTCAGGTAATCCTGAATGCAGTTAGTGCTTCATTCACAAGCACTTCCCCCTAAGAGCATCAACCTCATGTTGATCCTTCACCTTCTTCACCAGTAAGCTCTTCTTCGCCTTCTTCGCTTGCAAGGTCACCTTTCGTTTCATCTTCTTCGTCGAGTGAAAGTACTAAAGCTAGTAACCCGATAAATAAGAAGAAGAAGAAAAGAATGATTAAGAATAAGAAAGATAAGTGAGGGTCAAAACCTCCAACCATTGTCAAACATGTTGGAAAACAACCAGTCACTATTAATCGTTTCGGGAGTGTTGATGATGTTGAGATCACCCAAACAACTCGTAATCCCAAGTACCCTTGCAGGATTTTTAAGGGTAGCCATCTTCTTAAGTATTTCCCTGGTCTATCCAAGGTTATAGAAGTATGGTCTACACACCCTGACCAACCCATGTCATCAGCCTCTGAACAACATGTTGATGACCTCCCGTCAACTAGTCACGATATAGTTGGGAAGAAGAAAAGTAGAGAAAAGTTCATGTGTATGTTATGCAAAGGGCGTCATCTAACTCATCTTTTCCCTCATATGGAAGAAGCCTTAAAATTCCTGGAAGACATGACTGTTTCATAGCCTCAACTTCTAGCTGCTTATTGCAAACTTTCTCTCAACCCACCTATAGTTGATGGAATGATCACTTCAGACCCGTCGTCGGTCAATCCAATTGATCATGTCGTCAATATGGTCATGTCCTTAATTGAACAAGTCGACAAAGTGGTCGATCCGATCCCATCTTCAGTCGATCCCACTCTCCCTTTAGAGAGTGTTAACAAAGTGGTTGATACGATCCCATCCTCGGTCGATCCCATTCTCTCGTTAGAGAGTGATACCCAAACGGTCGATCCATTTCCACCTGTCGACCCCATTCTCCCCTTGGAGAATGAAACCCAAGTGGTTGATCTGATCTCTCCATCAGTGGATCCTACTCTCCTGCTAGAGAGAAAACCCGATACTGCTCATGTTTTTCTTGTTGATACAGAGTCTACCGTGTCGGGGGGAATTCCTCCTTCTCCTGTGGAACCTCCCCCAAGTAACGAAACCATCATTTTTAATTGGGGTGTACTAATTGGACCTTGTATTCCTTCTCACATTCCTTTCCAGATTACAGTGCAGGTTTGTGGTCGGGACATTCCTCAGACGTTGATAGATGAAGGTGTATCCATTAGCATTTTTTCCTCTATTTCTTGGCAGGCTTTGGGTTGTCCTCAGCTTGCAATGGTTACGCAGAATTTGTTAGCTTTTAACAGAAGAACCGATCAAACTTTAGGGACCCTTCCTCAGTTTCCTATAACTTTGGGAGGGAAAACTATCATTATTGATATCATGGTAGTCCAAGAACCCTTGGATTTCTCTTTACTCCTTGGGCGGGATTATTTCTATGCCATGAAAGCTATTGTGTCTACTTTTTTTCATGTGATATATTTCCCTCACGATGGACGATTTGTGGTTGTTGATCAACTTTCATTCATTGACCCCGACTAGATTGCCTCCCTAAATGGTTCTTATATGCAGACGATATTGTCCCCGCCACAGGTCAATGATGTGGAATTGTCTCCCATGGCTTCACCTTCTAATGACTTAGATCTAGTAGTTGACATGGTGATCTCTTCGATAGGGTCTTTAGAGCCTGATCTCCTTACCCCTGTCGCAACCCTCGACATGTGTTCCTTCTGTCTAGTGAAGATCTCTTGGAAGCCATGACCGATTTTTGTCCCTTGACATGGTATCCTTCTAAAGCATTGTCCTCTTGGAATCCATGATCAATAAGAGAGCCAAGGATATATTTTGCGTATCTGAGGCAACCTCATTAAAAAATGAAATAGAGATTCTTGAGCATGGTTTTCTGATTTCAATCTCGTTAAAACATGAAACCATTTGTGAGGATAGTTTTCACATCTCTGTAGCAACCTCATTAAAAAATGAAATAAAGCTTACGAGGATAGTTTTTTCATCTCTGAGGAAACCTCGTTAAAAAATGAAATAGAATTTACGAGCATAGTTCTTGTTTCTATGTCAAGCTCGTTAAAAATGAAACAGTGGTCTTGGGATTATACCTAGAGTCACGAGCATAGTTCTTCTCGTGTGTCAATCTCGTTAAAAATGAAACAACTTCCCCCTCTCTGTTTGGGTCAAGTCCTATGTATAGTATTTGAAGCTTCATTTCATCCTCCTTCGCAGTTGGATGAAACGAAGCTTGGGGGGCAATTCTTTCAGCCTCCGAACTTCATGCTGAATTTAGAGCTGCTAGTTTCTTAAGCTGGGGGCTAAGTACCAACCATCCCTGTATTATGTGTTGGGAAGTCCAAGCATAGTTTTCTATGGTTCAATCTTGTGTAAAAATGAAACCACTTACCTCAAGCATAGTTTCCTCTGGTTCAATCTTGTGTAAAAATGAAACCAGGTTCAAGCATAGTTTTGTTTAGTTTTTAAGCTTGTGTAAAAATAAAATCTATCCCAAGCATAGTTTTGTTTTGTTTTAAAGATTGCATAAAAATAAAAACAATCCCGAGCTTAGTCTTTGTTCTTTCTCATGCTCGTAAATACATGATAATAAGTTACCGAGCTTGGTCTTTGTTCTTTCTCATGCTCATAAATACATGGGAATGTAACCGAGTGTACTTTTATCACTTTTTTGGACTCGTAAAGGTTATACGAAAAAGGAACCCCCTAGAGTTCCCTTTAAGCTCTTTTTAGACTCTCTAAACATGAAAATATTGTCGAGTGATCTTGTTCTTTTCATTCTCGTTAAAGTATTTGAAGAAAAAGTTTGTTGAGCGATAGTTTATCTCTTTTTCGGTCTCATCAGACTATTTTATGAAAAAGGAACTGAGAGAGTTCTCTTTAAGTGTTTTTCAGACTCTATAAACATGAAAAACCCCCGAGTTTTCTTTCTTTGGACTTGTAAAATAAACATCAAAAGCACTGTATGGGACCGAACCACTCCTTCCTAGGGTTCGTTAAACATACTTCGAGGGACTCGTCCGAAGGATGAGCTTACATTACAAGCATATGTTATCCTCCTCAATCTTGTGTAAAAATAAAGAGGTACTCTCCAGAAATGGTGGGGGAAAAATTGGGAAAGAAATGTATCTAAACCTGTATTCTGAGGAAGAGTCACTTTTGAACATGACACCCTTTCACTCGCTTTGTGTCTAGGTTGGAAAACTCGCTTGTCTCTTGATCATACTCCTTTATAAGATTACAAATTGGTATGTGATCCCTATTGTTTAGT
>ML826404.1:16262-34482 GCA_009831015.1 Picea engelmannii | reverse complement strand
TAATTTTTCCTTTCCTAGTCCATCATGAATCTTGTTTAGTACATCTTAAAAAAATAGTGCTCCTTGGAAAATATCCTCAGAATTGTTTTCATCAAGCACAAAATGGTTTATTAAGCCCACATATTTAATATGATCCCTCACAATACATTTCAATTCATGTCTCATGGCTTCTCCTGTACATAAACATAATTATTTTAGGACTGCAGTTCCTATTCTAGCATGTGGTACATTCAATAGGGTAAACCTTCCTACTTTCATGTGAAACCTGGGCCATATTCTCTTGGAACTTGAAGCCAAAAATGAAGTTATCTCTTCTTCCACTATCTAATAAGCAATCTCTGATCCGAAAAGATATTTTAAAGACTATGGTTAAGTTTTTAAAACATGAGTTCATTAACCATTTAGGAATTGAAGAAAGAGGAAGAGTGAATGATATAACATGGCAGACATAATAAGATATGCAGATCTGAAATTAATCATAAATAATCAGCAAACCATAACAACAAAGTTGTTAACAAAGTTTGGCAAGATTGCCTACGTCTCTTAGCCTTTGTCTCAGTGGGTGAGGCTTTCTTATTTCTCTTCAATGATCTAAACGTACACCAGAAAATTGTCAAATGGATTAAAAACTAGTCTGGCTATGTTCTTCTAGCCCTCAAGAACCTAACACAATTGACAACACTGAAAATGGTTGAGTGTAGCTCACGAAATTGGCCCGCAAAGTTCCCCTCCTCTATGGCTTCCCTGCATAAAAATGTCTTTAGCTTCACAATTCTACAAAATTTCTCATGTTCTGAACTTGTTTGGACTGTCAAAACCTATGGTTTATATATATTATGAGTTGGGGGTCTAAATTCAACTTCCCCCCCAACTTTCTGGCCTCAAATTGGGCTCAGATACCCTTCAGAGGGAAAACAATCCTCAAAAATCACTAAAACTTAGCGAAAAATCCACTAAAATAAGGTCAAAACCCAAAATTTGGCAAAAACTCTGCTTAAGCCCCCAATTAGGGCACGCCCCCCCCTTCTATGTTCATATGAGGGCCATGTGTCCTAGTGCTAAGGGGCGTACCTCCCTTAGCTAGAAAAGGTGCTTAAGTTTAAATTTATGAAAAGTGGGCTTTTTCTCTAAAGTAGTAATTTTCCCTTTGTGGCTAGCTCATAGTGCTTAATTCATTTGAAGAGACAGTTCATGGGATCAAATCCCATGAAGTCCAACAATATCAATTTTGACCTTTTTAAGGCCTTGACCATGGTGACATGTGTCACCCTTGGATTGGACCATGTGTCAGCCCATGGTTGGTTAATCTTTTGCCACATGGACTATCAAAACTTTGACACTTGTCATCATGAACCCTTGCCACTTACCATGACCTAGTGATACCACATGTCATCACCTGATGGCTTCCACTTGTCAAATTCATAATCTGCCAAGTGTCCCTTGACTAGTTGACTTTTTATCTGTTTGACCCAAACTTCATATTGCGATAACTTTTGCATACAGACTCCGTTTTTCGATTCGTATGTGCCACCATAAAGCTTGCGATGAGAAATTCACGATAATTTTGTTTTCTTGAAAATTTGAGAACTTTGATTTTGAGCCTTTCAAGATCCAGTTGGATCACACCTCCCCACTAAGACCTTTTGGTTCTCCAAAACGGTATTAACCAGACATCAAGTGTGGGATAGGCCACCCCACTTGTTCTTTTTCTTTAAACTCTGTCTTGTGCACCTGTCTCATCAAGATCAATTGTAAAACAACCATGAAAAATGACATCATATTGTTAGCCACTTGTACTCTTTCACATCTTACTGAAGCCACTACCATCCATGTTGAAAACATTAGCAATGATAACATTAGAAATATGGCTGCAAATGAGCTAATATGTTTGTAGTAATTGCACGACATTATTTTATCTTGAAGAAAATTATGATTGAACTTCCATTCTACAATCATCTCATGTTCATGCTTAAGATTAATTGCTTGATTTGGCACAATTATAGGTGTTTTTCTTGCATGAGCTTCCCTCCTTAATTGTTCCATTGTTTGAAGAGATTGATTTTCATTTAAGTCATGAGCATGTACAACATATTCATTGCCTTCTTTGATTAAGTGATATTAATTTTGTTCCCTGTAGAAGATTGCTTTGCAATCATACAAATACGGACTGCCTAAGACCATTCCACATTCATTGAGTGGCACCACATCACATGTTACCTCATCCACAAATTTTGATGAAATTGCAAACTTTAAAGTGCATTTATTTACTATGTGCAATTTATGATTGTTGCTTAACCATTTAAGTGAGTAAGGTTTATGATGCATTTGAGTGTTTAATCCCAATTGTTTAACCACTTTCTATGAAATCAAGTTAGATCGAGATCCACTATCTATCAATGTGTTCACCTTTGTATGCTTCATTATGACCTTTATGTGAAACAATTTACTTTTAGAATCATATCCATCACCACTTTTACCTGTCAAACCAACTGCTGTGGTTTTAGACTGATCACCTGAATATGATCCCAAGTCTGTTGGTCGTTTTGTTGTTGCAGTTTTTTTCCTCCCTTTCCTCTCTTTGAACCATTTCGGTCTCTTCTCAGGATGCAATTTCCAGCAATGGTCATCATCATTCCCTTATTTCTTGAAATACTTGCAAGAGAGATTCTCTTCCCTTCTTGTCACTGAATTTTCTTTCTTTCCATTCCCCTTCCTTTTGTCGTCTTTTCTTGAAGATGATTCCCCTGATACACCAACTCATGTTTTCCCTGCTTCAATGTATGTTGCTTGAAGAAAAACCTCATCAATATTAGTAGGTCCAAACATAAATACATTGTTACGAATGTGTGAAGGTAAACTTCATATATAATTCATAAGCATTTCTTGGGTATGTAATGGAATGTCTAACATTAATGCCATCTTACGAAAGTCATCAGTGTATTCTTGTATTGTTTGTCCCTTTCTTAGTTTAAGACCTTTCCATTCAATTAAAGCTTTCTCTTTATAACCCAAAGGATAAAATTGTTTTTTAAGTGCAGAAACAAAAAATTGCTATGATGGAAATACATTACCCACTTGTTGCGTGCCATTTTGAAACTTTCTTTGCCACCAGATGAGTGTTGTGCCTACAAGTCAAAGTGATGCCAATTTGATTTGAGTTGCCTCATCCTTGATTTGTTGCACACTGCAATAAACTTCCATCTGTTTGACCCAGCTATCAAGCCTCTCTGCATTGACTTCACCATCATACATGGGTAATTCAAACTTCACATCAAGATTAAGTAAAGGCATGTCATGTTTATGTTTATGAGAATGTTTTCTTGTGGTGGATTTGGAACTTGTACTTGAAGAAGAAGAAGTTGATGGAGAAGAAGGAGGTTTAGGAGGATCATCTCCTTCTTCACTTTTTGATTTTGAAGATTCACCCAGAATAGGTCTCTTCCACTCCAAGTAATCATCATATAAAACCTTTACCATCTCCGACATGGCGAAGAAAGTCTTTTGAAACTCTATCTTGGTATGAGAAAGTCCCTCTTCTGATGCCATCTTCTCACTTTGAGAAGTCCTCTTTCTCAATCCAATCTCAGGATTATGTTCAATAATCTCACCTTCAACATGATTTGGATTTTTCCTGGTAATCATGAAAACTCAAAAACCAACCATCATCCTGCTCTGATACCACTTGATCTGAAAAGATCTTTTAAAGACTATGGTTAAGTTTTTAAAACATGAGTTCATTAACCATTTAGGAATTGAAGAAAGAGGAAGAATGGATGATATAACATGGCATCCATAATATGATATGCAGATCTGAAAGTAAGCACAAAGAATTAGGAAACCATAACAACAAATTTGTTAACAGAGTTTGGCAAGATTGCCTATGTCTTCGGGCCTTTGTCTCAATGGGTGAGGCTTTCTTATTTCTCTTCAATTCTTTAAACGTACTTCAGAAAAATGTCAAATGGATTAAAAAATTATATGGTTGTGTTCTTCTCAACCTAAATAACCCAACACAAATAACAACACTAAAAATGGTTGAGCGTAGCTCCCGGAATTGGCCCGCAAAGTTCCCCTCCTCAATGGCTTCCCTACATAAAAATGTGTTTGGCTTCACAATTATACAACATTTCTCATGTTCTGAACTTGTTTGGATTGTCAAAAGCCTTTGTTTTATATATATTCTGATTTGGGGGTCGAAATCCAACTTCTCCCCAAGTTTGTAGCCTAATATTGGGCTCAGATCCCCTTCAGAGGGAAAAACATCCTCAAAAATCACTAAAAATTAGCTAAAAATCCACTAAAATAAGGTCAAAACCCAAAATTTGGCAAAACATTTTCTTAAGCCCCTAGTTAGGGCATGAGCCCCCCTTCTATGGTCATATGAGGGCCATGTGGCCTAGTGCTAAGGGGCGCACCTCCCTTAGCTGGAAAAGGTGCTTAAGTTTAAATCTATGAAAAGTGGGTTTTTTTTCTCTAAAGTAGTAATTTTCCCTTTGTGGCTAGCTCATAGTGGTTAAGTCATTTGAAGAGACAAGTCATGGGATCGAATCCCATGGAGTCCAACAATATAAATTTGACCTTTTTAAGGCCTTGACCATGGTGACATGTGTCACCCTTGGATTGGACCATGTGTCAGCCCATGGTTGGACAAGCTTTTGCCACATGAACTATCAAAACTTTGACACTTGTCATCATGAACCCTTGCCACTTGTCATGACCTAGTGATACCACATGTCATCACCTGATGGCTTCCACTTGTCTAATTTAGAAGCTACCATGTGTCACATGCTGAATATGCCACGTGTCCCTTGACCAGTTGACTTTTTACTTATTTGACTCAAACTTCATATTATGATAACTTTTGCATATGGACTCCGTTTTTCGATCCGTTTGCACCATCAAAAAGCTTGTAATGAGAACTTCGCGATAATGTTGTTTTCTTGAACATTTGATAAATTTGATTTTTGAGCCTTTCAAGATCCATTTGGATCAATCTCCCTGCCTAGCAACTTGTCAAGGCCATATTTGGGAATAATATGTGGTTCTTGTGCACAACCAAATACTATGATATAGGTGTAATTTTTTCACATATACCAATATACTACATCCTTTAGAGCTTCAATACATCACTGGGATAACCTATGAGGGTTCTAGTTGAATATGACATCAAATATTGGTGCCAGGAAATGGTCGCATATATCGTATAGCTACTTATTATAATTATTGTCCCACAATTCAAAGCAATATACATGGATAGGGAGTAATATGGGGTTCCAGTGCCATCCCATAGTAGGAAAATGTATAAAAAGAGAAAACACCATCTATCAAATATGAGGACATGTAAAAACCTAATTTTTTCAGTCCTGGTGCTTCTTTGGAATTTTGAAAAATGTTGAATGACATGATTTGTTCCCAATTGAAGATGTTTCCTACTTTTTCCACGAAGTATGTCTTTGGTGTCCATTCCAACTTAAAATGTGTTTAGGTTTTTTCACCATATAGCTTGAAGATCAGAGATGCCAACAACTAGTAGGGTTTCTTGAAATATTGTATCGGATACAACCTGTTGTCCTTCTGAGTGAATTCTTTGTCATCATTCCACCATTCTTCTACTAATTTGACCATATCAGGATGGTCCTCTCTGAATCTGTATAGGAATGGATTATTTAAGTAGGCATTAGGCTCTTGCAAGTGATATCAAGTGTGGATATCATCTGGCTTTAGTGAGGCTATCTAGGCCCTAAGTTCATTAACCATTATGGTTGTCTCTATATCTAAGTGGGAGAGTAACCACCTTGAAGCATTATTAGGGGAAGAGCATGGGTCTCACAAAAAAATAACATATTTTTCTTTTCTTGATATTTCAATATACTGCCAGATCTTCATCTTCCATGGGAAAATCCTCATTAATGAATATTTTGTAGATATCTTTCTAGGTAGGAAAATATTCCATCCCATTGAAGTATTTTGTATTGGTTAAAAAAATGTTTTCTGGAATTTTTTCTTGAGTGGAAACATTTACTGTGGGAAACTTTCCTCTTCAGATCTGGGCTTTTGACATCCTACACTTATGAATTCATGCACGTTTCAAAATAACCATCAATGTTTCAGAAAAATATAATAAAAATAAAACAATATTTTCAATTTATCCATGACCATACATGAAATATTCACAGTTTATCACAACAAATCTCAATTTAGCCAGGAAACCCCTTTCATAGACCTCTTTTACACTCAATTCTTTGAACAATGATTATTATAGGGTTCAAATTAGGTTTTAAACATCTAATATATACCTATGTCTTCTATCATCAATCTGGATAGGCATTAGCTTGTAGCATGAGAGATATGTACAGGGCCATTAATGTCGTAGGATGAAATATTTCATAGGAATGTTGTTGGAAAGACCAATTCTCAGGAAGATGCACTGTCGGGAAGAATTGCATCAGATAAATGTTTTCCAAATATGCTTTTTAGGATATCACTATTGGAAGGATATTTTTGAAGAGACATGTTCAGGAACACAATATTCAGGAGAACTCATTCAGAAAGAACCCCGTTGAAAAGAGAACAGGAGGTTATCCAATGATACAACACGATAGAGATTCCATGAAAAAATATTTGGGGTTCAGTCTTGGGAAGAGCATCGATGTGTGATTTGTACAGGGAAAAATATTCATAAATTATAAGATAATTTGTTAACAAAACCCTTTATAACTAACCTTTGTAGAAATATAGCATAAGTGTCAAAAGGTAAGCTTGTGGGAAGAATTTTTTAATGGAAAATTCGTTGTTAGAATATCTTACGATATAGTCTAATAGGAGTTAATATTTTTGGGAATAGATGGGTTAGGAGGAAAATGGTTGATTACTCATTAGAAACCCTTAAAGAGAATCCCCAAACTAATATTCGAGAATTGGTCTTGGGAAGCATGATATGGCAATTCTATCAAAGGAAAAGAGTGAACAGTTGTTAGCAATGTTTTAAATAATAAAAAACTATGTCAAAATCAAAACAAACCATAACCTTTGGATTAATCAAATATAAACTTTTAAAGTTAATCCTTCAAGAGGAGATAAGCAAAGAAATTAACATTATGAAAAATTACGAAAAGGCCTTTCAGAAGAGTCTTATTAGAAGAAGTTTATTGCGGGAATCTAGGCCTTTTCACCATTCCAAAAATAGGATTTTGAAAAGGGGAATCCTATAGGATTTCAATGAAATCCAGTTTTGGAAGAAAAAACTAACAAGTATGTTTCATCATCCCGATGGAGAAAACCTGAGGATGTGATTCTGATAGTCTTTCGATCTTTGGTTCCCAGAAATTTCTTATGAAAAACACAACCCATCCTTTTGATAGAACAAATCCGATAGATCAGACCCAATGGGATTGCAGACTATGAAACACTGATATTCCCTACACTAGATCTGAGTTATACATGTGACTCAGGGAGAGCCTGAAATTAAATAAAACGTTAAAATCCAACATAGGTGAAATAAAAAGGTTATTTTTCATACAAGATATGGTTGAAAAATGGATTGTTGAGAAAAGGATTCTGGATGAAATTATTCCTATGTAAACCTTACAATATTACCCATATTTGGTACATTATTCATTAATTTAATACTCATGTAGAAATTTAGTAAGGGGGGCCATTCAATTTTCCTAGAATAAAAAAAATAATGGGAGTTGTTGCAGCCACAATATTTTTCAATATGGGAACTCTTTCCCAATGATTATCGAAGGAAGTTGAAGTCCTTCCTTCTTATACCTGCAAAGAATTACCTTGAATTTTTTTGCAAAAGACAAAATCATAATCAGCTATAATGTGCCCCACCCTATGCAACATGAGCACCAGAAGGTCATATTGAGATAATCCAAAGGCTATGTGTAGGATTTATCCCTTGACACTAGTTACATAGAATAATAAATACCCTAACGAGGATCCAAATCCACTAGGATTTTATCCATAGACTAATACTTTTTGGGCTTGTAACTTACATTAGAGGTGATAAAGGTGTCCAACACCTTTCCAATTCCCTTTGGTCTAGAATTCAAGAAGTGAAATGGGGAGTTTAGTCTAGGTAGGTATGCTAGATAAAAATTCCTCCTTGGAACCAAAAGGAGGATGGTAGGGCTTTGCACACAACAAATGATTATCCCAATACCAAATCCTTGCTAAAATTTTCCTAGCATCCTCCTTTGAGTAGAATATAAACCCTATCCAATCTCTCGATAACAGATGAAAAATAAAAGTATAAATGAAGGTTGAGACCCAGTTGGATTCCATCCATGAATTAAGATATCCAATGAACATCCTTCTACCACATAATTTCCCAACCAAGGCTCGACCCTCCAACTCGGCTATCTGATTGACCCTTAGGTCTTCTCCCACAACTAGATATACTCATCCACGCTAGGATTTCACTAACTTTCATCAATTCTATCTAGGATTCCCATGATTACTTGACACACCTCCACCCTTAAGATCTTCCAAACCACCATGATCTAGAAGATAAGGATAAATTAGGAAAGGATCTAGAAAAAAACCACCATGATTCTCTGCATGATATACCAAACCATCCCTTTAAGGATGTTCAATGTTCTGTATTGTTGGTGGAATAGAAAAACCTGAGGGATCCATGCAACCTCCATATATATCCATATCCAAACACTTTTTGGGTGAAGTAACACTGGAATAAAACATCTTGGCATGTGAAGTATCACCATTATAGGATGGGCCCTGGGAAGAATAAAGTGATGGGTGTGATAAGATCAAATATTTTGAGACCATATTTTCTGATTAATATACCAATAGTAGATACTCATCCATCAGATCATGTCCCTCACTAATAAAAAGCCTCTTGTCCTCCTACCCTAGATAAGTTGTTGAAGAAACCATAGCCCCACACCTCTAGGAATCATATCTCATACAACACATTACATATATTCTCAAGGGAATTCAGAATTATCCCAACATTGATCTATACACTATATGAAGCTTATGAATCAAATAAGAAGAAAATAATGACAATATTTTCAACCAAAATGTTCTCCACCTTGTAAAACATAAAAAATTTTATACCTTGCACAACACCATCTATAGAGTTATCAATCAACTAACCATTTTCCAAAGGAGGAAGCATCATGGGATAATCCCATGCATCTATAATATAACACCTGGAAAGCACTAGGTGACATTGCGATTTCATTTAATCTTGGCAGATAAATTAATTGCATACATTTAAACCTTGATAACATCAAATGTACCTAGCATAATAGAAGAATAAAAATGGCACTATATGTATCTATGTCATCATATTGTATCGATAAGTGGGAAATACTACACATCTATAAACATCTACACACTACTTATTAGTCATTGTTTCCAATCATACTACCCCAACCCTCAATTGTTTTTACAAAATCATTCCAAAGGTGAAATTCCAACATGTCAAATAAAAAAATGATGTCTAAATACATTAATCCCATCTCTTTCTAAACATTACCTTCTATCACAATGGATGCATTTTTCCCCGACTCTTGAGGTGATGAAACTAGAACAATTCATACTTGTGTGCATGGCCATTCAAATGTATTTTTAAATCACTTTTTGGTTTTGTTCTTCTTCTACATTTATTTGGAGGAATAAAGAAACTCCTATTTTTCATAAAATATCATTGAAAATTACCTAACCCAACTGTGAATTCAAAATCAAAGGGTTGTTGATTATTGACCTCATCCAACATCCAACATCTACTATTTGATTTTTCTCAATGTAGCAGAAGCATAGTTTCAAACAAGCTCTAGATAGCGAAACAATGCCTCTATAGCCAATTGAATGTGCTCAACATCTTTCTCAACACTGTCATTAGCCATCATATTTGTGTTTGCATCGACTTCAAATTTTGACATCTCTATATTTACATCTATGTTGAATTTCTATATGAGATTATATATGATAGATATATTATTACAATGATGAGTGTTCCATATATAGAGAACATATGGTGACCATCCATGAAAGGATGTGTCCCTTGGATAATAAGTAACTATTTATTATTATTATTACTTATTATGTATATTATTTAATAATAAATAATTGCATTATTAATTATTAATCTAGGATAATGTCTTCCCGATGTTGTCCAAACATCAACACTCCCTCTCAATGAGGGAGACATTCTACATCATGCCAAGTTTGTCTCTAAAGTATACAAACTTTTTCCTAGACTCATGACACATGTCTATCATTCCTTGGAGATGTATCTCTCCCACCTGAATAGAGGGTAAACTCCCCCTGTGACTCTCCCTTTGATCCAACTGATTCTCTCTAAGATCAGGCTCATACTGGTTCCGCATGTGATAACATCTAGCATATTGAGTCTTTATCATTCCTTTTTAAATCATCATGACTAGGAAAAATACCACATTAGGGTCATTCACCACAAGTACACCCCTATGAGTGAATTCCATCCCGATGCTAACTGATAGATGGAAATCACCTCAAGCACCTCGAGTCCATATTATTCATTTTCATAATCAAGGAAGGACTATGCTTGGGCCCATTTACCACAAGTACACCTTTGTGATAAGTGCATCATATCTCCCTTGATATGCAACCCAATCTAGAAGAAGTCATGGTCGATGCTTACTCGATACATTATAGTAAAAAGTTTTTTCACACATGGCACTCCCATGTGGAGTTCTAGAGGCTACTCCCTCTATAAACACTAGGGTCAACTCCCCATAGTGTGTGATTTCAAGGTCAACTCCCTTGATGTGTCCTCATGTGCTCTCCATAAGGGACATGTCCTCATGTGATCTCCACAAGGGACATTGGGATATAATCCCAAACCCACTTATCCCTCTCGAATAAGTGTCCTCACAGATCAAATCAAATCAATCACAAAGGAGTATGATCTAGATAATTTATGTCACACATGGCACTACCATGTGGACTTCTAGAGGCTACTCCCTTTAGAAACACTAGGTTCAACTCCCCATAGTGTGTAAAATCAAGGTCAACTCCCTTGACATTTCCTCATGTGCTCTCCACAAGGGACATGTCCTCGTGTTCTCTCCACAAGGGACATTGGGATATAAGTCCAAACCCACTTATCCCTCTCAGACAAGTGTCCTCATAGATCAACTCAACTCAGTCATAAAGGAGTATGATCTGGAGAATGTCTTAGGAAGATGAAAACCTCAACACTCCCTCTCAATGAGGGAGACATTCTCTTCCATGCTAAGTCTATCATGGAAGTACTCAAACTTCATCCTGGTAAAGGATTTGGTAGGAACAACAACAACTTGCTCATCTGTAGGAAGGTACTCCACCAGTTCTACCTTCCTCTGCACCATGTCTCGGATGTAATGGTACTTGATCTCAATGTGTTTCGATTTTTCATGTAACATCAGATTCTATGATAGCTTCACACAGCGTTAGTCATCACAATGAATAATGGTGGAATACATCACATGTCCAAATAAATATGCAAGGAGATTGTGAATCCACACTGCTTCATGGACTTCCACACTCAATGCAATGTACTCTTCTTCTAGAGTGCTCAAAGCCATAGAATTATGTTTCCTGCTACACCAAAAAACCATGGAAGATCCCAAATTGAAGCAACACTTGGAGGTTCTCTTCCTGTCGACTACATTCCCTTCCCAATCAAAGTCAATATATCCCTGTAATCTCATGTCAATACTGGAAGTATATCTCATACCATGTTCAACTATGCCTCGCAGGTATCTCAACACATGCTTCGCAACAATCCAGTGTGTCTGTCTCGACTAACTCATAAACTAGCTAAGTGCACTCACTGTATAGAAAATATTTGATCTCATGTTAACCAGATACATCAATGATCCAATCGGTTGTTTGTACATGGTCGAATCAATATCGTCATAATTGGAAGGAGACACACTTAGTTTCTTCATATTCTTCACCATTTGTGTAGCCATGGGCTTACAGTTCAACATCGTAAACTTCTTCATTATATCAACTATGTAGTTCCCTTGACTCAGTAATATCTCATCAGTTCTATGCCACACCTCTAGTCCCAAGAAGTAGTGCATCATACTAAGGTCCTTCATCTCAAACTCATAGGCCAACACATACTTGCATTCAACAATAAGGTTCTTTGTTCCTGTGAGGAATAAATCATCAACATAGAGGACCAAAATCAGGGACTCACCATTAACAGTCTTGTAGTACAAGTTGGGATCGACAACACTTTTTCTGAAACCCAAACTCATCAGATGTCCATCAATACTCACATACCAAGCTCAAGGTGCTTTATTGAGTCCATATAGGTCCTTCTTCAACCTGTACACATGAGACTCCTTCTCATGTATCACAAAACCATGTGGTTGCTTGATGTATACTTCTTCCTCAATATCTCCATTCATAAAGTTTGTCTTCACATCCATCTGATGTAGTCTCCAACCCATGGATGTTGCAAGGGAAATAATCGTCTGAACAGAAGTGTATCGAGCAACAAGAGAAAATGTATCTTCATAATCTATTCTCTCCACCTGAGAGAATACTCTAGCAACAAAAATTTCTTTGTTCTTCTCGATGTCGCCTTCAGTTGTGTGTTTGATCTTATATATCCACTTGGAAGTCACTACAAGCTTCCCCTCAGGTTTCGGAACAATATCCAACATGTCATTCTTCATGATCGACTGATACTCCTCCATCATGGCATCTCTCTATACTGGCTGACTAGATTCCTCCTCATAATAGGAAGGCTTGAAATCAATGTTGTGGCTCATAGCTACAACATAGCACAAATATATTTAAGGTCTCTTTCTTTATCGGAAGGTACCACGAGGAGTTGCATGTCCTTATGCCTCTTGCAGAGTCTGATGAGCCCATGCATGCTCTTCTAACCTACTGCAATATCTCTGGGAACATCAACTGGAGATATAGGATCAACATGATCAATAGGCTCAATTG
This sequence comes from Picea engelmannii, assembly GCA_009831015.1. Taxonomy (NCBI): domain Eukaryota; kingdom Viridiplantae; phylum Streptophyta; class Pinopsida; order Pinales; family Pinaceae; genus Picea; species Picea engelmannii. The sequence goes on along the minus strand of ML826404.1, from coordinate 21,513 downwards.
TATCCCTATGAAATGATGGAGGGTGAGGGGGAGAAGGAACCATCTTTTCATGTCTCTCACTATCAATCTCCATGTGAGATCCTCTAGATCTTCTAAAGGATACCTCCTCCTCAAAGTTAACATCTATTCTCACCTCAATCTATCTCTGAATAGGTATGTAGATCTGGCATGCCTTCAAAGACTCATTGTACCCCAAAAATGTACCCTTTCTTCCTGAAGGGTTTAGTTTGGTCCTTTGCTCCTTGGGTACACGAATGCATACTAGACACTCAAATATCTTGAAGTGTCCAACCTTAGGCTTCACTCATGAATTGTTTCCATACTAGACATCTTGTGGTTCCCTCATGGAACACATGTCTAATACATATCAAGGTTCCCTCATGGAACCAATGTCTAAGACATATCGAGGTTCCCTCATGGAATAAATGTCTCACAAGACATATCGATGTTTCCTCGTTAAACCAATATCTTGGTTCCTTCATCTGACCATATGAGGCACATCAATATGAAGTCCAAATTCCCTCCTACTAGTCCACACAAGACCCTCTGGGGAGAACGTCTCATCATGCTACCTCAAACATCTCTAGGACACATCGAGGTTCCCTCATTCTGGGAGAAAATTCATTACCTTGTTGAAATTGGTTGCAATTTGATGTGTTGTAACCTATAAACTATAGTACATGCACATCTTATATTCATTCTTCTGATCCTATGTCTCTTTCAGCCATGAACTCACATGGCTTCTACTATCATTGTATACCAAACTTGCACGCTTGAGAAGGTTGATTCACTTCTTACACAACTCAAGCAAGAGTGCAGAGCTATAGGGATAATTCCAAAAATATGAAAAAATTAATATGTAGGATACAAAGAGAAACTTGTCATTGTAACTAGTTGGTGTTGATTGCATGCATCCACTTCTCAATCCATTACACATACCCGTTGACTTTGAGAATCATGCCATTGGGTGTTACAGACCACAAAGAAAGCTTAACCCTGGAGTAGTGATTGGGATTCGTAGTCAATGGAAGAATCTAGAGACCTCACCACTCAGATAATGCTCGTCAATGCTAATGGGGATCCCACAACTGCATAGGCAGTCATTGCTAATGCTCTAAATACCCCATTAGGATAATGGGAGTTCACCATCACTACAAGCGTACCGCATATGCACATCCACGACGTTAATGCTGCTAAAACTAGAATTGGATATGCTTTAATGGTATTGTACACCGTAGAGAAGGAGTCCAACAAATAAAGGCCCCATCCCAATAATGGATGTATAGTTTTGGGTATCAAAATGCAAGGAACCAAATAACCTCCCAACATGTATGAAGTTACCAGTTCTTTCACAACCACGTGATGCTTCCAGTACTTCCTCTCACGGCCTCTGTAAAAATAGTTTTTTAAGTTGGCACTGAATTCCCTAACTTTGATCATGATCATAATTACCAGGTATGTAATTGCCTCCATGAAGATGGAGCGTATCTAGATGCAATGACAACAAGGTTTGCATCCATACTAAGCTTGCGAAGGGAGCAAATCATTACGCGCACTGCAATGTAAAACTCGTAATCTCTTGGAATTCTCATACACATCATTGTCGCATAGGCATTTCTTGTGGGTGCCTTCTTCGGAATCACTGTATCCCATGAATGAATTAATGTTATCATACATATAAATGACAATCGCAGTTGATTCTGAAAATCAACCCTTCGACTGGCTGAACCCATAAGTGTAGATACTGTTGCACCTGATATAACCCCAAAATATATCTGATCGTTGGGAAAATCAAATAATGTGTCACAGAACATGACATATTTGACAACCTTAGAACGTACAAATTAGGAAGGAAATTATGGGGTACTAATAATTCTCCGTCATCCAACTACCACAAATAACAAATAATTTATTCTCCTACTCTCATAGTTTTCCATCTCATTGGGCCCTCCCATGAGGGAATCAAGCTCAGTCCTGCTCTGATACCATGTTGAATTTCTATATGAGATGATATATGATAGATATATTATTACAATGATGAGTGTTCCATATATAGAGAACATATGGTGACCATCCATGAAAGGATGCATCCCTTGGATAATAAGTAACTATTTTTTATTATTATTACTTATTATGTATTTTATTTAATAATCAATAATTATATCATTAATTATTAATCTAGGAGAATGTCTTCCTGATATTGTCCAAACATCAACACTCTAAAGGAGCCTTTAATATATGAAGTGCTAGATATTGATCTAATAATTGCTCTAAACCACCTAAATTAAAATACAACCAATTAAACTTATGCCATGCTTGCAAATGATTTGATAAAGAGACCATGGGAATTTTCGCACTATAGAGTTTGTTTCATACCATGTGACAAGGTATTGTTTGACATGATTGGTTTGAATCCATACCAAGCAAGTATAATAGGTTCTCTCACGTAGCTAACAATATCTATCAATGTTTTTTCTTGTATAATAGGTTCTCTCATGTGGCTAAACTATCCTTCTTCTTCCATAATATCATTAAACTAGGATTACGATTCAACATTTTTTAGGAGCACATATGTTCATGGATCCATCCTACAGGTGAAAATATTCCTTTGATTACTTAGAAATTTTGTCTTCAAGCAATAATGATAATACTATACAAAATGATTTGTGCCTTGATTTGCATGAGGAAAATCATAGTAACATTTTATCTGCATCCCTAAATATAAAAGTGATGCCAATGCATGGAGAGTCTTTTTCATTATATAAAAACGATATCCATCTACCAATTTGCACAATGGTAAAGCATGAACACAAATAAATATTCTATGAACTTACTTATTTTATCTCTTGATACTAAATTCCTATTTAAATATTCCAAAACCTTCTACTCAATTTCAAAGATGTCAAATAAATATTCTGTTGTGTTAGTGACTAATTCAACATTGGAAAAATATTTCATGATATAATCTAACCTATAATACATCTTGTTATCATTATTTGAGCAAGAGGAAAACTTTTGCATATTTTTTTACCACGCCCTTTGTATGTGCCAAACACACAAGATCACTTCATACCCTATGAACCTCCTTCCAAATTCAATACGTTTAAGTACGTTTAAGTATTACAACCTTATAATACATACAAGGTGTAGCTATAAAATTCAATGTGTTTAAGTGTTACAATCTTACAGTACATACAAGATGGTAAATGACAAGGTTAAAGTTATCTCAAAGCATTGATTTCAACTAATTCATCATTGACCATGAATTCATTCACATTCTAATCAAGATGAACTTGGTAAGACTTGTGTATGAGTTACTTCAATTGTTGAGCAATATCAAGTGATCTATTGCATGATGCCAATACCCATGCTCCCAATACCCCATTTGTCGTTTGTAAAAAATTGTGAGTGTGTACAAATGAAATTGTCATATTCAAAGAACATACACAATCAAATTGGATCACAACCCAAATAGTCATATTCAATCAATCGTTAAAGTCACATTTACATTGTGTTTATTTATGCTAAATTTTGAATCCATGCCTATTAATCTATTTTTGGATAATTTCACCATGGTATCCATCATCCATTTCATTTGAATATCCATTATAAATGGGACCTCTATGCCATTTGACTTTTGAAAAAAGAAAAGCAAACCCTCTTGTATGTTATACCATAGATTGACACTCAATTCATCCTTCTTGTGAAGTTAATAATTTATCTTCATAAAATGTTTTTATATGTTTATAATATATCTACTAGGCAAGAAGAAGTGTTTATAATATGTTTGTATATGTTGATAATATGATTTGTGCTTTGATTTGCATGAGGAAAATCATAGTAACATTTTATCCACATCCCTAAATATAAAAGTGATGTCAATGCATTGAGAGTCTTTTTCATTATATAAAAATGATATTCATCTACCGATTTGCACAATGCTAAAGCATGAACACAAATAAATATTCTATGAACTTGCTTATTTTTATCTCTTGATACTAAATTCCTATTTAAATATTCCAAAACCTTCTACTCAATTTCAAATATGTCAAATAATTTTTCTATTATGTTAGTGACTAATTCAACATTGGAAAAATATTTCATGATATAATCTAACCTATAATACATCTTGTTATCATTATTTGAGCAAGACAAAAACTTTTTCACATTTTTTGAGCATGCCCTTTGTATGTGCCAAACACACAAGATCACTTCATACCTTATGAACCTCCTTCCAAATTCAATATGCTTAAGTATGTTTAAGTATTACAACCTTATAATACATACAAGGTGTAGATGAAAAATTCAATGTGTTTAACTGTTACAATCTTACAATACATACAGGATGGTAAATGACAAGGTTAAAGTTACCTCAAAGAATTGATTTCAACTAATTAATCATTGACCATGAATTCATTCGCATTCCAATCAGGATGAACTTGGTAAGACTTGTGTATGAGTTACTTCAATTGTTGAGCAATATCAAGTGATCTATTGCATGATGCCAATACCCATGCTACCAGTACCCCCTTTGTCATTCATAAAAAATTGTGAGTGTGTACAAATGAAATTGTCATATTCAAAGAACATACACAATCAAATTGGATCACAACCCAAATAGTCATATAAAATCAATCATTGAAGTCACATTTACATTATGTTTATTTATGCTAAATTTTGAATCCATGCCTATTAATCTATTTTTGGATAGTTTCACCATGGTATCCATCATCCATTTCATTTGAATATCCATTATAAATGGGACCTCTACGTCATTTTACTTTTGAAAAAAGAAAAGTGAACCCTCTTGTATTTTATACCATAGATTGACACTCATTTCATCCTTCTTATGAAGTTAATAATTTATCTTCATAAAATAAGTGTATATGTTTATAATATATCTACTAGGCAAGAAGAAGTGTTTATCATAATTTTTTACATCTCTATCAATATGTCATTTATTATGCATTTAAGAAACGAAGCCAATTGACACTTTGAAAAAGAACAAATTTCCTACATAATAAATAATATACCTTAAAAGCCTAGTGTTATGCAAGGCATTGGCCTCACCTAAAATATGAATACATTCATGATAGGGGAAACTATCCATATCTACACACTCATACATTTTATAAGCCAATATAGCTATCTCTAGACTCTAAGCCATTATCTTCATTATGAAATGGCATTGGTATCCCATCTTCTTCATAAATGTGTTCCTTTGTTTATTTGTTTCACAATATCCTCTTCT
>ML826404.1:0-16162 GCA_009831015.1 Picea engelmannii | reverse complement strand
GCTACCATGTGGCACTTTTATCTTAGCTTATGGGGATTAGCACCAAGATTTTGAAGATGATTTTTCAATTGCCATCACTTGGTCATTCAACATTAGTTTCCAATGTGTTTTTTTTATAGACTGTTCATTTTTTTGTTCTCTACACATTGAAATATTTGGATCCATTGAATTATTCGATTCGATGCTATTGATTTAATTTGTTCCCAAAAATGGAAGGTTAAACGTCACTTTTGGAAATCAAAATGGTCATAACTTGCTGATACAAACATCATTTTGAACTATATATATTTTTTGAAATGTGTAAAATTTCGTACTATTTGCAATGGAAATATTAGTTTTTCTTTATTTGGCCATATCATTATTGAGGGTGGTAATAGCCACATATTTCTCCTTTCTTTGATTATGATAACAATCCATATGAGATTGTTTCTTGATGGTAGAAATTTAGTGTTTTTATTAGCTCTATGTATTTGTGATGGGGAAACCATTTCACATTGCATATGGTGCATATTCGATCACTTGTTGAACTTGATGATCATTGTGAGATCATGTTCAAGTTCTTGATTGAATCACTCCAATTGGTCATTGACACTTTAATCCTATTGAATCACTTTCATATTCATATTATGCTATCATTCATGTATTCTTAGAGAGATTTTTCTTTAACATGCTATGTATATTTTTATTTCTTGTAGTTAGCTCTCTATTTTCTTCACCCATTCCAGAGTGGTGTGTGTGAATATTTTGGCAATAGATTGGTTCTTCATATTATTATTGTATCTTGATTTTATTAGCACTTCATCATGGGAATATTGATGTTGTCATTGTTGTTCATTCTACATTGATACTTGATGGTATTAGGTGTCTTCTCCTTGCACTTTATTGAGGATCTAGTTGCATCTTACTAAAGGTTTTGTACATTGTTCCACTCAACAACTTATCCTTGACAACAATAAAGTTTGAAGATATATATTCCACTTATCCAAGATGTTTTATGTTTTCATTAAGGGGGGATGTAATGTAATTTCATCTTCTTCCAAATCTTTTAATTACAACCCATGATGTAAGGATTGTCTAGTGGCCACATTTACAATTGTATATCCTATCACTATGATGACTGTGTGGACATCATTCTAAGGAATTTGTACACACAATGAAGCATCATTATAATTGTGAGATCTAAAAACTTTCATGTTATTAGACTATTACTCATATGTAACATAACTGCTTCCTGGGATCAGGTGCTCATTCCTCTAGTCAACATTATGGGGGGATGTTAGAATGTGTTTTAAAGTTGTCTAGTGGATTGATGTAACTTTTTTACTTAGTGTTATAATAATTATCATTATAACATCATTTGTTGGGGAAATTACACATGTAACATGTCCTCGCTATAATTTTGTAATATTGCACATGTGCACATGGAGATGTTTTTGGGAGTTGTTTGGTGGTGACCTGTCTCTAAAGTAATGGTGACCTATACTCATTGGTTATTCATATACACTACTTCTCCCTTATCTCTTGATGAGATTATCATCAATGTTTATGGATTTGTTGATGTCCACCCTTAATTGTGCCTTATGATCAATGGTCCATGTTTCTCCTAGTTACTATAAATTGATGCAATTGGTATTGAATAAAGGAAGGGTGGAGGGTGGCTTATGGTATTGATCATTAACCTAAACCCTAAGGGTACTTAGGCTATATCATTTGTAGGATTGAGATTTATATGGATCCCATTTGAACTCAATACATGTGTGTTCTCTAACAATTGTAATTAGAAGAGTTATATGAAGAATAGAAGGCCTTTCTTTAATGTATGTTTCCCCATCCTTAGGTTTTACCACATAAATTTTATTGTCTCCTCTTTTTTTTTCCTAGTTTGTCCGTGACCTGTGGAACTAGCCCATGGATGAGGAAACAACGACTCAGAGGAATCTAAGCCATCAAAATCACCCGGGGATCGCACCCGGCCTGAGCCACACCAACCCTTAACATGGATGGATTTTTTGTCCTCGCGGGTTTCCAAACAGTGACTTTAACATCACGGAGTGCCTTAACAACACACTCTGTCACTGACTGTCCTACACCTCAGGGACATTGTCTTCTCTCTCTTATTTTATAGATCTATTTTTATTTATTTTTATTATTTCCATTTTATTTTAGACAGGTTATATTTTGGTTATATGTTTATACATATTTTTCCTAGTCTTTTAAGACACTCCCTAGATTGCACATTGTTTAGTGGCAAGTGAATGGAAATGTCTCATGTTTGCTTCCAATTTGTAAAGTGTTGCAACCAAATCACTTTAACATCATATCTCTCCCCAAGATATTTCTTATATACCATTGGGAATTATTTCATAAACTTTTGGCACTACACTTTAACTAAGAAGCGCCAAGGGCATTTTCATAAGATCAATTAAATTGATATTATCAACATTATGGCCTCTAATTCATAAACATTGCTTGTATTTATCCACACAAAATGGAAAAGCGAAGAAAGTGGCATATTATCATGGGATTTTTAGTGTAAGACATCAAAGACAAGAACACCTTCACTAGTAAATATTTGGGAGTCAAAAATATATGGAATGAACAAATAAGAGAGAGAAGACAATGTCCCTGAGGTGTAGGACAGTCAGTGACAGAGTGTGTTGTCACCTTGATCCCTACACATAAAATTATCGATGTTATTAGAGGGGAGGAAATGAATCCCAATGATTCTTATAATTGTGTATGTGAAGTAACAAAACCTTGAGAATAAAGGAGTATACTCATCTGACAATACGATTTGAAAATATTTAAGAATTTACATTGAGTTGTTAGTAATCAAGATAACTGTCATCGATAATTTTTATGTGTAGGACAGTCACTAGTAAATATTTGGGAGTCAAAAATATATGGAATGGACAAATAAGAGAGAGAAGAGAGAGAAGACAATGTCCCTCTCATATGGACAACTGTCATCGATAACTGTTATCCATATCGATGACAGAGTGTCCCGTCACCTTGATCCCTACACATAAAATTATCGATGTTATTAGAGGGGAGGAAATGAATCCCAATGATTCTTATAATTGTGTATGTGAAGTAACAAAACCTTGAGCATAAAGGAGTATAATCATCTGACAATACGATTTGAAAATATTTAAGAATTTACATTGAGTTTTTAGTAATCAAGATGTATATATCATTTTTCATATGTACCAAGTTTTCTAAACTTATGTTTTTATTCTTATTCATATCGCTGCAAGGACAGAAGAGGATATTGTGAAACAAATAAACAAAGGAACACATTTATGAAGAAGATGGGATACCAATGCCATTTCATAATGAAGATAATGGCTTAGAGTCTAGAGATAGCTATATTGGCTTATAAAATGTATGAGTGTGTAGATATGGATAGTTTCCCCTATCATGAATGTATTCATATTTTAGGTGAGGCCAATGCCTTGCATAACACTAGGCTTTTAAGGTATATTATTTATTATGTAGGAAATTTGTTCTTTTTCAAAGTGTCAATTGGCTTCGTTTCTTAAATGCATAATAAATGACATATTGATAGAGATGTAAAAAATTATGATAAACACTTCTTCTTGCCTAGTAGATATATTATAAACATATACACTTATTTTATGAAGATAAATTATTAACTTCATAAGAAGGATGAAATGAGTGTCAATCTATGGTATAAAATACAAGAGGGTTCACTTTTCTTTTTTCAAAAGTAAAATGACGTAGAGGTCCCATTTATAATGGATATTCAAATGAAATGGATGATGGATACCATGGTGAAACTATCCAAAAATAGATTAATAGGCATGGATTCAAAATTTAGCATAAATAAACATAATGTAAATGTGACTTCAATGATTGATTTTATATGACTATTTGGGTTGTGATCCAATTTGATTGTGTATGTTCTTTGAATATGACAATTTCATTTGTACACACTCACAATTTTTTATGAATGACAAAGGGGGTACTGGTAGCATGGGTATTGGCATCATGCAATAGATCACTTGATATTGCTCAACAATTGAAGTAACTCATACACAAGTCTTACCAAGTTCATCCTGATTGGAATGCGAATGAATTCATGGTCAATGATTAATTAGTTGAAATCAATTCTTTGAGGTAACTTTAACCTTGTCATTTACCATCCTGTATGTATTGTAAGATTGTAACAGTTAAACACATTGAATTTTTCATCTACACCTTGTATGTATTATAAGGTTGTAATACTTAAACATACTTAAGCATATTGAATTTGGAAGGAGGTTCATAAGGTATGAAGTGATCTTGTGTGTTTGGCACATACAAAGGGCATGCTCAAAAAATGTGAAAAAGTTTTTGTCTTGCTCAAATAATGATAACAAGATGTATTATAGGTTAGATTATATCATGAAATATTTTTCCAATGTTGAATTAGTCACTAACATAATAGAAAAATTATTTGACATATTTGAAATTGAGTAGAAGGTTTTGGAATATTTAAATAGGAATTTAGTATCAAGAGATAAAAATAAGCAAGTTCATAGAATATTTATTTGTGTTCATGCTTTAGCATTGTGCAAATCGGTAGATGAATATCATTTTTATATAATGAAAAAGACTCTCAATGCATTGACATCACTTTTATATTTAGGGATGTGGATAAAATGTTACTATGATTTTCCTCATGCAAATCAAAGCACAAATCATATTATCAACATATACAAACATATTATAAACACTTCTTCTTGCCTAGTAGATATATTATAAACATATAAAAACATTTTATGAAGATAAATTATTAACTTCACAAGAAGGATGAATTGAGTGTCAATCTATGGTATAACATACAAGAGGGTTTGCTTTTCTTTTTTCAAAAGTCAAATGGCATAGAGGTCCCATTTATAATGGATATTCAAATGAAATGGATGATGGATACCATGGTGAAATTATCCAAAAATAGATTAATAGGCATGGATTCAAAATTTAGCATAAATAAACACAATGTAAATGTGACTTTAACGATTGATTGAATATGACTATTTGGGTTGTGATCCAATTTGATTGTGTATGTTCTTTGAATATGACAATTTCATTTGTACACACTCACAATTTTTTACAAACGACAAATGGGGTATTGGGAGCATGGGTATTGGCATCATGCAATAGATCACTTGATATTGCTCAACAATTGAAGTAACTCATACACAAGTCTTACCAAGTTCATCTTGATTAGAATGTGAATGAATTCATGGTCAATGATGAATTAGTTGAAATCAATGCTTTGAGATAACTTTAACCTTGTCATTTACCATCTTGTATGTACTGTAAGATTGTAACACTTAAACACATTGAATTTTATAGCTACACCTTGTATGTATTATAAGGTTGTAATACTTAAACGTACTTAAACGTATTGAATTTGGAAGGAGGTTCATAGGGTATGAAGTGATCTTGTGTGTTTGGCACATACAAAGGGCGTGGTAAAAAAATATGCAAAAGTTTTCCTCTTGCTCAAATAATGATAACAAGATGTATTATAGGTTAGATTATATCATGAAATATTTTTCCAATGTTGAATTAGTCACTAACACAACAGAATATTTATTTGACATCTTTGAAATTGAGTAGAAGGTTTTGGAATATTTAAATAGGAATTTAGTATCAAGAGATAAAATAAGTAAGTTCATAGAATATTTATTTGTGTTCATGCTTTACCATTGTGCAAATTGGTAGATGGATATCGTTTTTATATAATGAAAAAGACTCTCCATGCATTGGCATCACTTTTATATTTAGGGATGCAGATAAAATGTTACTATGATTTTCCTCATGCAAATCAAGGCACAAATCATTTTGTATAGTATTATCATTATTGCTTGAAGACAAAATTTCTAAGTAATCAAAGGAATATTTTCACCTGTAGGATGGATCCATGAACATATGTGCTCCTAAAAAATGTTGAATCGTAATCCTAGTTTAATGATATTATGGAAGAAGAAGGATAGTTTAGCCACATGAGAGAACCTATTATACAAGAAAAAACATTGATAGATATTGTTAGCTACGTGAGAGAACCTATTATACTTGCTTGGTATGGATTCAAACCAATCATGTCAAACAATACCTTGTCACATGGTATGAAACAAACTCTATAGTGCGAAAATTCCCATGGTCTCTTTATCAAATCATTTGCAAGCATGGCATAAGTTTAATTGGTTGTATTTTAATTTAGGTGGTTTAGAGCAATTATTAGATCAATATCTAGCACTTCATATATTAAAGGCTCCTTTAGAGTGTTGATGTTTGGACAATATCAGGAAGACATTCTCCTAGATTAATAATTAATGATATAATTATTGATTATTAAATAAAATACATAATAAGTAATAATAATAAAAAATAGTTACTTATTATCCAAGGGATGCATCCTTTCATGGATGGTCACCATATGTTCTCTATATATGGAACACTCATCATTGTAATAATATATCTATCATATATCATCTCATATAGAAATTCAACATGGTATCAGAGCAGGACTGAGCTTGATTCCCTCATGGGAGGGCCCAATGAGATGGAAAACTATGAGAGTAGGAGAATAAATTATTTGTTATTTGTGGTAGTTGGATGACGGAGAATTATTAGTACCCCATAATTTCCTTCCTAATTTGTACGTTCTAAGGTTGTCAAATATGTCATGTTCTGTGACACATTATTTGATTTTCCCAACGATCAGATATATTTTGGGGTTATATCAGGTGCAACAGTATCTACACTTATGGGTTCAGCCAGTCGAAGGGTTGATTTTCAGAATCAACTGCGATTGTCATTTATATGTATGATAACATTAATTCATTCATGGGATACAGTGATTCCGAAGAAGGCACCCACAAGAAATGCCTATGCGACAATGATGTGTATGAGAATTCCAAGAGATTACGAGTTTTACATTGCAGTGCGCGTAATGATTTGCTCCCTTCGCAAGCTTAGTATGGATGCAAACCTTGTTGTCATTGCATCTAGATACGCTCCATCTTCATGGAGGCAATTACATACCTGGTAATTATGATCATGATCAAAGTTAGGGAATTCAGTGCCAACTTAAAAAACTATTTTTACAGAGGCCGTGAGAGGAAGTACTGGAAGCATCACGTGGTTGTGAAAGAACTGGTAACTTCATACATGTTGGGAGGTTATTTGGTTCCTTGCATTTTGATACCCAAAACTATACATCCATTATTGGGATGGGGCCTTTATTTGTTGGACTCCTTCTCTACGGTGTACAATACCATTAAAGCATATCCAATTCTAGTTTTAGCAGCATTAACGTCGTGGATGTGCATATGCGGTACGCTTGTAGTGATGGTGAACTCCCATTATCCTAATGGGGTATTTAGAGCATTAGCAATGACTGCCTATGCAGTTGTGGGATCCCCATTAGCATTGACGAGCATTATCTGAGTGGTGAGGTCTCTAGATTCTTCCATTGACTACGAATCCCAATCACTACTCCAGGGTTAAGCTTTCTTTGTGGTCTGTAACACCCAATGGCATGATTCTCAAAGTCAACGGGTATGTGTAATGGATTGAGAAGTGGATGCATGCAATCAACACCAACTAGTTACAATGACAAGTTTCTCTTTGTATCCTACATATTAATTTTTTCATATTTTTGGAATTATCCCTATAGCTCTGCACTCTTGCTTGAGTTGTGTAAGAAGTGAATCAACCTTCTCAAGCGTGCAAGTTTGGTATACAATGATAGTAGAAGCCATGTGAGTTCATGGCTGAAAGAGACATAGGATCAGAAGAATGAATATAAGATGTGCATGTACTATAGTTTATAGGTTACAACACATCAAATTGCAACCAATTTCAACAAGGTAATGAATTTTCTCCCAGAATGAGGGAACCTCGATGTGTCCTAGAGATGTTTGAGGTAGCATGATGAGACGTTCTCCCCAGAGGGTCTTGTGTGGACTAGTAGGAGGGAATTTGGACTTCATATTGATGTGCCTCATATGGTCAGATGAAGGAACCAAGATATTGGTTTAACGAGGAAACATCGATATGTCTTGTGAGACATTTATTCCATGAGGGAACCTCGATATGTCTTAGACATTGGTTCCATGAGGGAACCTTGATATGTATTAGACATGTGTTCCATGAGGGAACCACAAGATGTCTAGTATGGAAACAATTCATGAGTGAAGCCTAAGGTTGGACACTTCAAGATATTTGAGTGTCTAGTATGCATTCGTGTACCCAAGGAGCAAAGGACCAAACTAAACCCTTCAGGAAGAAAGGGTACATTTTTGGGGTACAATGAGTCTTTGAAGGCATGCCAGATCTACATACCTATTCAGAGATAGATTGAGGTGAGAATAGATGTTAACTTTGAGGAGGAGGTATCCTTTAGAAGATCTAGAGGATCTCACATGGAGATTGATAGTGAGAGACATGAAAAGATGGTTCCTTCTCCCCCTCACCCTCCATCATTTCATAGGGATACAATTGAGCCTATTGATCATGTTGATCCTATATCTCCAGTTGATGTTCCCAGAGATATTGCAGTAGGTTAGAAGAGCATGCATGGGCTCATCAGACTCTGCAAGAGGCATAAGGACATGCAACTCCTCGTGGTACCTTCCGATAAAGAAAGAGACCTTAAATATATTTGTGCTATGTTGTAGCTATGAGCCACAACATTGATTTCAAGCCTTCCTATTATGAGGAGGAATCTAGTCAGCCAGTATAGAGAGATGCCATGATGGAGGAGTATCAGTCGATCATGAAGAATGACATGTTGGATATTGTTCCGAAACCTGAGGGGAAGCTTGTAGTGACTTCCAAGTGGATATATAAGATCAAACACACAACTGAAGGCGACATCGAGAAGAACAAAGAAATTTTTGTTGCTAGAGTATTCTCTCAGGTGGAGAGAATAGATTATGAAGATACATTTTCTCTTGTTGCTCGATACACTTCTGTTCAGACGATTATTTCCCTTGCAACATCCATGGGTTGGAGACTACATCAGATGGATGTGAAGACAAACTTTATGAATGGAGATATTGAGGAAGAAGTATACATCAAGCAACCACATGGTTTTGTGATACATGAGAAGGAGTCTCATGTGTACAGGTTGAAGAAGGACCTATATGGACTCAATAAAGCACCTTGAGCTTGGTATGTGAGTATTGATGGACATCTGATGAGTTTGGGTTTCAGAAAAAGTGTTGTCGATCCCAACTTGTACTACAAGACTGTTAATGGTGAGTCCCTGATTTTGGTCCTCTATGTTGATGATTTATTCCTCACAGGAACAAAGAACCTTATTGTTGAATGCAAGTATGTGTTGGCCTATGAGTTTGAGATGAAGGACCTTAGTATGATGCACTACTTCTTGGGACTAGAGGTGTGGCATAGAACTGATGAGATATTACTGAGTCAAGGGAACTACATAGTTGATATAATGAAGAAGTTTACGATGTTGAACTGTAAGCCCATGGCTACACAAATGGTGAAGAATATGAAGAAACTAAGTGTGTCTCCTTCCAATTATGACGATATTGATTCGACCATGTACAAACAACCGATTGGATCATTGATGTATCTGGTTAACATGAGATCAAATATTTTCTATACAGTGAGTGCACTTAGCTAGTTTATGAGTTAGTCGAGACAGACACACTGGATTGTTGCGAAGCATGTGTTGAGATACCTGCGAGGCATAGTTGAACATGGTATGAGATATACTTCCAGTATTGACATGAGATTACAGGGATATATTGACTTTGATTGGGAAGGGAATGTAGTCGACAGGAAGAGAACCTCCAAGTGTTGCTTCAATTTGGGATCTTCCATGGTTTTTTGGTGTAGCAGGAAACATAATTCTATGGCTTTGAGCACTCTAGAAGAAGAGTACATTGCATTGAGTGTGGAAGTCCATGAAGCAGTGTGGATTCACAATCTCCTTGCATATTTATTTGGACATGTGATGTATTCCACCATTATTCATTGTGATGACTAACGCTGTGTGAAGCTATCATAGAATCTGATGTTACATGAAAAATCGAAACACATTGAGATCAAGTACCATTACATCCGAGACATGGTGCAGAGGAAGGTAGAACTGGTGGAGTACCTTCCTACAGATGAGCAAGTTGTTGTTGTTCCTACCAAATCCTTTACCAGGATGAAGTTTGAGTACTTCCATGATAGACTTAGCATGGAAGAGAATGTCTCCCTCATTGAGAGGGAGTGTTGAGGTTTTCATCTTCCTAAGACATTCTCCAGATCATACTCCTTTATGACTGAGTTGAGTTGATCTATGAGGACACTTGTCTGAGAGGGATAAGTGGGTTTGGACTTATATCCCAATGTCCCTTGTGGAGAGAACACGAGGACATGTCCCTTGTGGAGAGCACATGAGGAAATGTCAAGGGAGTTGACCTTGATTTTACACACTATGGGGAGTTGAACCTAGTGTTTCTAAAGGGAGTAGCCTCTAGAAGTCCACATGGTAGTGCCATGTGTGACATAAATTATCTAGATCATACTCCTTTGTGATTGATTTGATTTGATCTGTGAGGACACTTATTCGAGAGGGATAAGTGGGTTTGGGATTATATCCCAATGTCCCTTGTGGAGATCACATGAGGACATGTCCCTTATGGAGAGCACATGAGGACACATCAAGGGAGTTGACCTTGAAATCACACACTATGGGGAGTTGACCCTAGTGTTTATAGAGGGAGTAGCCTCTAGAACTCCACATGGGAGTGCCATGTGTGAAAAAACTTTTTACTATAATGTATCGAGTAAGCATCGACCATGACTTCTTCTAGATTGGGTTGCATATCAAGGGAGATATGATGCACTTATCACAAAGGTGTACTTGTGGTAAATGGGCCCAAGCATAGTCCTTCCTTGATTATGAAAATGAATAATATGGACTCGAGGTGCTTGAGGTGATTTCCATCTATCAGTTAGCATCGGGATGGAATTCACTCATAGGGGTGTACTTGTGGTGAATGACCCTAATGTGGTATTTTTCCTAGTCATGATGATTTAAAAAGGAATGATAAAGACTCAATATGCTAGATGTTATCACATGCGGAACCAGTATGAGCCTGATCTTAGAGAGAATCAGTTGGATCAAAGGGAGAGTCACAGGGGGAGTTTACCCTCTATTCAGGTGGGAGAGATACATCTCCAAGGAATGATAGACATGTGTCATGAGTCTAGGAAAAAGTTTGTATACTTTAGAGACAAACTTGGCATGATGTAGAATGTCTCCCTCATTGAGAGGGAGTGTTGATGTTTGGACAACATCGGGAAGACATTATCCTAGATTAATAATTAATAATGCAATTATTTATTATTAAATAATATACATAATAAGTAATAATAATAATAAATAGTTACTTATTATCCAAGGGACACATCCTTTCATGGATGGTCACCATATGTTCTCTATATATGGAACACTCATCATTGTAATAATATATCTATCATATATAATCTCATATAGAAATTCAACATAGATGTAAATATAGAGATGTCAAAATTTGAAGTCGATGCAAACACAAATATGATGGCTAATGACAGTGTTGAGAAAGATGTTGAGCACATTCAATTGGCTATAGAGGCATTGTTTCGCTATCTAGAGCTTGTTTGAAACTATGCTTCTGCTACATTGAGAAAAATCAAATAGTAGATGTTGGATGTTGGATGAGGTCAATAATCAACAACCCTTTGATTTTGAATTCACAGTTGGGTTAGGTAATTTTCAATGATATTTTATGAAAAATAGGAGTTTCTTTATTCCTCCAAATAAATGTAGAAGAAGAACAAAACCAAAAAGTGATTTAAAAATACATTTGAATGGCCATGCACACAAGTATGAATTGTTCTAGTTTCATCACCTCAAGAGTCGGGGAAAAATGCATCCATTGTGATAGAAGGTAATGTTTAGAAAGAGATGGGATTAATGTATTTAGACATCATTTTTTTATTTGACATGTTGGAATTTCACCTTTGGAATGATTTTGTAAAAACAATTGAGGGTTGGGGTAGTATGATTGGAAACAATGACTAATAAGTAGTGTGTAGATGTTTATAGATGTGTAGTATTTCCCACTTATCGATACAATATGATGACATAGATACATATAGTGCCATTTTTATTCTTCTATTATGCTAGGTACATTTGATGTTATCAAGGTTTAAATGTATGCAATTAATTTATCTGCCAAGATTAAATGAAATCGCAATGTCACCTAGTGCTTTCCAGGTGTTATATTATAGATGCATGGGATTATCCCATGATGCTTCCTCCTTTGGAAAATGGTTAGTTGATTGATAACTCTATAGATGGTGTTGTGCAAGGTATAAAATTTTTTATGTTTTACAAGGTGGAGAACATTTTGGTTGAAAATATTGTCATTATTTTCTTCTTATTTGATTCATAAGCTTCATATAGTGTATAGATCAATGTTGGGATAATTCTGAATTCCCTTGAGAATATATGTAATGTGTTGTATGAGATATGATTCCTAGAGGTGTGGGGCTATGGTTTCTTCAACAACTTATCTAGGGTAGGAGGACAAGAGGCTTTTTATTAGTGAGGGACATGATCTGATGGATGAGTATCTACTATTGGTATATTAATCAGAAAATATGGTCTCAAAATATTTGATCTTATCACACCCATCACTTTATTCTTCCCAGGGCCCATCCTATAATGGTGATACTTCACATGCCAAGATGTTTTATTCCAGTGTTACTTCACCCAAAAAGTGTTTGGATATGGATATATATGGAGGTTGCATGGATCCCTCAGGTTTTTCTATTCCACCAACAATACAGAACATTGAACATCCTTAAAGGGATGGTTTGGTATATCATGCAGAGAATCATGGTGGTTTTTTTCTAGATCCTTTCCTAATTTATCCTTATCTTCTAGATCATGGTGGTTTGGAAGATCTTAAGGGTGGAGGTGTGTCAAGTAATCATGGGAATCCTAGATAGAATTGATGAAAGTTAGTGAAATCCTAGCGTGGATGAGTATATCTAGTTGTGGGAGAAGACCTAAGGGTCAATCAGATAGCCGAGTTGGAGGGTCGAGCCTTGGTTGGGAAATTATGTGGTAGAAGGATGTTCATTGGATATCTTAATTCATGGATGGAATCCAACTGGGTCTCAACCTTCATTTATACTTTTATTTTTCATCTGTTATCGAGAGATTGGATAGGGTTTATATTCTACTCAAAGGAGGATGCTAGGAAAATTTTAGCAAGGATTTGGTATTGGGATAATCATTTGTTGTGTGCAAAGCCCTACCATCCTCCTTTTGGTTCCAAGGAGGAATTTTTATCTAGCATACCTACCTAGACTAAACTCCCCATTTCACTTCTTGAATTCTAGACCAAAGGGAATTGGAAAGGTGTTGGACACCTTTATCACCTCTAATGTAAGTTACAAGCCCAAAAAGTATTAGTCTATGGATAAAATCCTAGTGGATTTGGATCCTCGTTAGGGTATTTATTATTCTATGTAACTAGTGTCAAGGGATAAATCCTACACATAGCCTTTGGATTATCTCAATATGACCTTCTGGTGCTCATGTTGCATAGGGTGGGGCACATTATAGCTGATTATGATTTTGTCTTTTGCAAAAAAATTCAAGGTAATTCTTTGCAGGTATAAGAAGGAAGGACTTCAACTTCCTTCGATAATCATTGGGAAAGAGTTCCCATATTGAAAAATATTGTGGCTGCAACAACTCCCATTATTTTTTTTATTCTAGGAAAATTGAATGGCCCCCCTTACTAAATTTCTACATGAGTATTAAATTAATGAATAATGTACCAAATATGGGTAATATTGTAAGGTTTACATAGGAATAATTTCATCCAGAATCCTTTTCTCAACAATCCATTTTTCAACCATATCTTGTATGAAAAATAACCTTTTTATTTCACCTATGTTGGATTTTAACGTTTTATTTAATTTCAGGCTCTCCCTGAGTCACATGTATAACTCAGATCTAGTGTAGGGAATATCAGTGTTTCATAGTCTGCAATCCCATTGGGTCTGATCTATCGGATTTGTTCTATCAAAAGGATGGGTTGTGTTTTTCATAAGAAATTTCTGGGAACCAAAGATCGAAAGACTATCAGAATCACATCCTCAGGTTTTCTCCATCGGGATGATGAAACATACTTGTTAGTTTTTTCTTCCAAAACTGGATTTCATTGAAATCCTATAGGATTCCCCTTTTCAAAATCCTATTTTTGGAATGGTGAAAAGGCCTAGATTCCCGCAATAAACTTCTTCTAATAAGACTCTTCTGAAAGGCCTTTTCGTAATTTTTCATAATGTTAATTTCTTTGCTTATCTCCTCTTGAAGGATTAACTTTAAAAGTTTATATTTGATTAATCCAAAGGTTATGGTTTGTTTTGATTTTGACATAGTTTTTTATTATTTAAAACATTGCTAACAACTGTTCACTCTTTTCCTTTGATAGAATTGCCATATCATGCTTCCCAAGACCAATTCTCGAATATTAGTTTGGGGATTCTCTTTAAGGGTTTCTAATGAGTAATCAACCATTTTCCTCCTAACCCATCTATTCCCAAAAATATTAACTCCTATTAGACTATATCGTAAGATATTCTAACAACGAATTTTCCATTAAAAAATTCTTCCCACAAGCTTACCTTTTGACACTTATGCTATATTTCTACAAAGGTTAGTTATAAAGGGTTTTGTTAACAAATTATCTTATAATTTATGAATATTTTTCCCTGTACAAATCACACATCGATGCTCTTCCCAAGACTGAACCCCAAATATTTTTTCATGGAATCTCTATCGTGTTGTATCATTGGATAACCTCCTGTTCTCTTTTCAACGGGGTTCTTTCTGAATGAGTTCTCCTGAATATTGTGTTCCTGAACATGTCTCTTCAAAAATATCCTTCCAATAGTGATATCCTAAAAAGCATATTTGGAAAACATTTATCTGATGCAATTCTTCCCGACAGTGCATCTTCCTGAGAATTGGTCTTTCCAACAACATTCCTATGAAATATTTCATCCTACGACATTAATGGCCCTGTACATATCTCTCATGCTACAAGCTAATGCCTATCCAGATTGATGATAGAAGACATAGGTATATATTAGATGTTTAAAACCTAATTTGAACCCTATAATAATCATTGTTCAAAGAATTGAGTGTAAAAGAGGTCTATGAAAGGGGTTTCCTGGCTAAATTGAGATTTGTTGTGATAAACTGTGAATATTTCATGTATGGTCATGGATAAATTGAAAATATTGTTTTATTTTTATTATATTTTTCTGAAACATTGATGGTTATTTTGAAACGTGCATGAATTCATAAGTGTAGGATGTCAAAAGCCCAGATCTGAAGAGGAAAGTTTCCCACAGTAAATGTTTCCACTCAAGAAAAAATTCCAGAAAACATTTTTTTAACCAATACAAAATACTTCAATGGGATGGAATATTTTCCTACCTAGAAAGATATCTACAAAATATTCATTAATGAGGATTTTCCCATGGAAGATGAAGATCTGGCAGTATATTGAAATATCAAGAAAAGAAAAATATGTTATTTTTTTGTGAGACCCATGCTCTTCCCCTAATAATGCTTCAAGGTGGTTACTCTCCCACTTAGATATAGAGACAACCATAATGGTTAATGAACTTAGGGCCTAGATAGCCTCACTAAAGCCAGATGATATCCACACTTGATATCACTTGCAAGAGCCTAATGCCTACTTAAATAATCCATTCCTATACAGATTCAGAGAGGACCATCCTGATATGGTCAAATTAGTAGAAGAATGGTGGAATGATGACAAAGAATTCACTCAGAAGGACAACAGGTTGTATCCGATACAATATTTCAAGAAACCCTACTAGTTGTTGGCATCTCTGATCTTCAAGCTATATGGTGAAAAAACCTAAACACATTTTAAGTTGGAATGGACACCAAAGACATACTTCGTGGAAAAAGTAGGAAACATCTTCAATTGGGAACAAATCATGTCATTCAACATTTTTCAAAATTCCAAAGAAGCACCAGGACTGAAAAAATTAGGTTTTTACATGTCCTCATATTTGATAGATG
>ML826403.1:108681-119656 GCA_009831015.1 Picea engelmannii | reverse complement strand
AAAAAAATAAAAGATCTATAAGGCCAATATATATAAATATGTATACCAAAATTATTACCTTAATGAAGGTATTCCAATCATGTGTTTTTACCCCACCAAATTCACCTTTCTTCGTTAAGATATTTTTTTATGTTTGAAGCAAAACCCGTGGGAAATTTAATTCTTTGAATGACCTCTTTTACATCATTTCTTTGTTGCTCCGTTAATAACCATGGAAGGTTATTTCAGTCTAGTACTCCATCTGATCTATTTGAATATCAGATCACACTTCACATTGCATGATTGGATTCCTAAATGTCAGTACAAATTTTGACAAATTTTTCTTTGTCCCTCCTACCATCTATGATTCACCATAACGTTTCAGTCACATTCTTCCTAATATGCATTGTATCAAACAAATGAGTTATTTTTAGCTCCTCATAGTAGGTAAACCTGATGAATTGAGCAGGATAATATTTCATTCCTCATGGAAGCCCATTATTAATACCTTCATGATGATTGCGGCCTTCATGAAGCATAAAAGAAATCACAAAAATAATTGTCAAATACGGTAAAATAAATTCAATGATTAAAATAAACATTCAAAACATTACATGTTCTATGATATATTATGAAATTGAGTACCTTGACGATTTCTATTATATTCCAACCTCCATAGGTGAGGTGTCATTCTTCGTGGTTTTAAACCAGTCTCTTCTTTCCCATTGAAAAAATGTTTTTCAGTAGTACAATACCTATGGTTCGTAGGAAGAAGGTGCCTATACTCATCAAACACCATATTTCCTAAAATTTTTGAATGACGATACTTCATCTTAGGGCCACAAACTGGACATGCAAATTTACCCTTTGTTTGAAGACCTCCAACAAATGGATAAATGTCAATTATACAATGAGATTTATTAAAAATTAAACATGCACCATGATAAAATTAAAATATTATATAGTATTAAAGAGAAAGATTAGAATGCTACATACCACAAAAATGTGTTAGTCCAGGGACATCATGAATTGTCCATAAAAGTATTCCACATAATTTAAATTTCTTCTCCCCGATTGGTTTACATATGTCACACATTGTGATGCCAACCCATAAATTTAGTAGCTCGTCGATAAGAGGTTCGATATATACCTTCATATCTTTAACCTGGTACTTACCTAATTGTTTGAAATTACACATAATTACTAAAGGAATGATATCATGTAATATATATAATTAAATAAATAAACTAACGATATTATGCAAAAATTTAAACAAATGAAAATGTTGAATTCAAAAAATGAATGTAAACAAATACTTGGAAAAATCATTGTCAACATTATGTGCTCCCTCTTTATTCACATCCAAGGAGGAATGTTATTGTTGATAACAAAAATAGGCTACACTGAGTAAATATACTAAAGCTCTCCGAATGGATTAACACTGTCAAATGCCAATGAAAGCCTAACATTACAAGGTTCATCTTTGAAATCTGCCCATTTTTCCTCAATTTCCCTAAATGCAAAACCATCGACAGGCATTCGAAAAACACCATCTCCACTTTTTTTACATGCATGGCAATCCATAAATTGTGCTATGCTTTCACACCTGAACAATTGCTACAAACGTGGAATTATGGGAATATGACGAAGAACCTTTCAAGGCACCCTTTTTGTTACTTGATCGGTTCGATATCTACTGATAAGACATTGCGTACATTCGATTTTCGAAGCATGTTGTCCATAATATATAATATGGTCATTAGGACATGCATCTATAGTTTGATAATCCATTCCAATGTCTTTCACAATGGCATGCAAACCTCAATATGTGCGAGGTAAAATATTTGACAATGGTAACAAAAATTCACCTAACAATCTACAACATAACAAACAACTAGTTAATGTAAGAATATTAATCGTAAAAATTGCATTCTTGTTTTACACATTAATTAACACTAAAAATAAATATAAAAAAATCAACATTTATGTATAATATGAGATGAAACATATTACATACCTTAGTATCTATGTCATACAAGTGTTCGACAAATTATTCATAACCTTTAAGTTCACTAGAAACAACGTAGCAGTGAGAAGATTTGCTCTTGATCCTTCATAAATTCGTTTATTTGCCTTTTCTAATAGAGGTTCATCATAAATACCAGCATTTTCCCCATCCTCATCCGGTTGAGAAAACAAATCTTGGATCATTTGATTTGTCCCATCATCTTCTTCCCCTGGGTCACTAACTTGATTTGTCCCATCATCTTCTTCCATGAGATCCTCATTTGCTTGGTCATGATGATGTTCCTTAGCTTGTACAACATCATTTCTACTAATACTTGGTGCAATATTCTGTAGAAAGTTAGATGGAAACTCTAACTTTATAATTACAAACAATCATGCACAATTAGTGTATACTATAACAAACATTCAAACAATATATATATATATATATATATATATATATATATATATATATATATATATATATATAATTTTATATAAAATTGACAAAATAAAAAAACATAATGAATATATAGCTAATTACCATGGGATGATATTCACTTGATCCGCCATCAATGTGACCATATTTCCTACAATGTTTTGTAGATGTTGCTATTAAAATTCTTACGGGACGTCTGAGGCAACATTTTTTACAAGGGCAATAACATCTACCATCACCAGTTTCACCCACTTTACTTTTTCCCCCACCTCTAACAACATTATGGAAATTTTTATGCACAAAAATACCCTTTCGGAACCGTCGCAGTTATAGCAAGATTGTCGCAACATCTTTAAATCATCAAATATTTGTAGTCCAATTTTAGGTCACTATCATCGCAATTGCGACGAACGTGACATAAACATATTTATTTTTTTACCTATTTATTTTAGGTCATTTTTAACGGTCAATTTTAAGGTTAGGTAAGTCGTTTCTCTTGCGACCATAATAATTTAGTCAAATTACATGCGTCGAGATAGCGACGAATACAGGGTGGATTTAGAAAAATTGAACTTTTTCTCTTGCATGTTGCGACAAAAGAGTACTTTCTTCACAAGTGTTCATCGCAAAGTTTTTGACGTAGACCCCCAGCCCTCCGGCCGAGATCCACTCACAGGATCGTTTCGAATCTTCCCTGAGACGAAGCAGCTCTTTTGGATCCCTATCAGAACCTCAACATTTGATCCACATGTCCTTTTTCGAAAAATGAACCTGTGCCAACGTATACCAGGCGAGAGTCTTCACCTCTTCGGCCAAGCCAACAATTGCTTTTTGGGTTTCGTGACTTCGTGAATCCTTGTGTTGAGGTTCTTGGTTCCTCGATCCATTGAAACCTGATAGGTCGAAATAACGAAAACAACTTCAATCGATGATTAGAAATTGGCCCACATCTCGGTCCATGTGACTATTTTTCCCTATGACCGCAACCTTCTTAAGGATTTCCAATATCAAGAGCCTAGCTCTTAGTCCTCGGGACGGCCGAAATGTTAATCCCCGAAATGCCGAAATCCTTGACCCAACTTTCTCCTCTCAAAGGATGTGTCACGTTTTGGGACTTCGGGACTTCCGATGTGAAGTGTTTCGACTTTATGTCTGCGGGATCCTCGAAATAATCCTTTTGGGGATTTTCTCGATGCCTCGATCATCCCCGCATGTCCTCATGTAGGAAAGTCCCGATACTCTCGGTGTTTCAAAACTTTGACCCCAACGACACTGATCCCTAGTCCTTCTAACTCCTCGTATCCAAACTTCCGGTAGCTCCCCAATCATTGCCATGCGTCCTCCACAGATGGACAACCCTGATCGCTTCGGGACTTTGCAAGTTGCGAAGTTGAAAGACTCCTCTGTTCCTTTCTTCGATGCCCGAATCCATGAAATACAAGGATCTTGTGACACGTGTCCTCCGTAGATGGAAGACTTTGATGTCTTCGGGACTTCGTGAGTCGAGACTTCCTCTCTCCTAAACTCCTACCTCTCTATCTCCCGATATCCGAAACCCTGATGGGTCCTAGGATTACCGCCACGCATCCTCTTCAACGATGGACGGTCCTGATCTTTTTGGGATGTCACGGATTGGGAGATCACGATGCAGTGATTCCATGACCCCTATACACTCTGATCCCTGAACTCCGAAATCCTGATGCCTCTACCATTTCAGGACTTTGATGAGCCTCCGCTCAACGCATATGCGATATTAACTCACACGCACCTTCTCCCAAATTTGACGACTGTCGGTGATCTGCGTGGGATATGATGGTAGCCTTAGCTTCTCCCTTGTGCACTCTTCTTCCTACCTTGGAATATTTTCCAATCATCAAAGGCCTCGGCCTTTTCTTTCTGCTACAAAGCCTGTGACCTCAACTTCTATTGGCGTTCTTGAAATCGCTGACCCTCCTGAGCTTCCTCAAACTCAAACCCTCCAAAGTGTTTTCCTATCTTTTCTTCTCCTCCTTACAGCTATGGGCCTGTGCGTGAAAGAACTGCTCCTCCTAAGCTTTTTCCTCTTTGAATCCTTAAAGGATTATTTGACCTCTACGCTCCTTGTAGGGTCCCTACACACACGAAGGTTCTATCCTTCCTGAGCTTCTCTGTTGCTTAGACCTCTAAGGGATTTAACCATTTGTTTTTCTCCTTGAAGGGATGGAAGTTCCCTCTTGGCCTCTTCCTACTCAAGCACTCTTTGCTGAGCTAATAGTGTGTTCAGTAACCTTGAGAAGGTATCCTCCTTGGACGCTCTCTATTCCAGAACTCAAAGGAGTTCTCTTTGTGCACACAGGCACCTGCTCAATTCCTTCCTGGAAGAGCTCTATATAATCCTCAGTGATTCTGGTTTCCCTTTGAACTCATAGTAGAGTTCTCCTGTGCACAATCTGCACCTACTCGATGCCCTCCTGGAAGAGCTCTACATAACCCCTCAATGATTTTGTCTTCTGCTGTGTCCTCCTCTGCACAGTCCCTCCTCCAAGGTGTTCAACAACCTTGAGGTTTCCTCCTTGAGCCAATGACTTTGGCTGGTGCACCCTCCTGGCACGTCCTTGCCCAAATTTCGCAGAATTCAGAAGTGCATCTATGCAGTGGCTTTTATAACCCGTAGTGTTCTGTCACACCCTCTTGGCATGAAGCCTCAAAGAACCCCAAACCTGAAATCAAAGAACCCACAAATAGCAGAACCTATCTGTCCCTGCAAATGCATTTCTACAACATATAAAGAACACACAAAGACATTCATAAACACATAATGACACACATAAACTCATGCAGTAAATATGCTCTTTATATTAATATGAAATGCCTCCTTTACAAGGTGTTCTTGAGCTCAGAATTTGACAAAGTCTCGGCTCCTTCTCTCCTCTACTCTAACTGTCACAGAGCTCTCCTATATCTCTACTCTAACTCTAAACAAGATAGAAAGATCTTTTACATGAGGGGGCTCTTTGAGCTCTTTCCTCCATCTCACCTACTCTCATTCAATTACATTGAATTCACAATTAAATGGCTGTCTAGTCCAGATCAGAGCTAGATCCCAACCTTACAACCATTAAAGGATTTATTTAACTACAACCTTCTCAAAGGCATATATTTATGGCTCCATGGCCTTAAAAAACATTAATTACATTGATTTCAAATTCAAAATTTGAAACGAGAGGGTTGTGCCTCTCCTCCTTCATTGAATGCGTGCTGTGCTAGTTGGTTGGTTGGCACATGGATGGCTTGGGAGTGATGCTCCTACATCATACTCCTCTACTACAAAAAATTCATGAGCTCCCCAACGCCGCTATTGAAATCCTCCTGGATCCAAAACAGTCCTCTGGAGCTCTTCATCTGCTCCACTGCTCTATTGCTGCTGCTGCTGCTGTTTCTTTTTCTACTGTCTCCGTTCCACTCAACCTTTCTCTACTGGAAGTCTCCTAT
The DNA here is from genome assembly GCA_009831015.1 of Picea engelmannii. Taxonomy (NCBI): domain Eukaryota; kingdom Viridiplantae; phylum Streptophyta; class Pinopsida; order Pinales; family Pinaceae; genus Picea; species Picea engelmannii. The sequence goes on along the minus strand of ML826403.1, from coordinate 113,760 downwards.
GCTAACTTCAACATTAGCCTCCTGACCTGCTCTATCTCCTTGTCCAGTTGCTCCCATAGATGGCTTTGTGTATGGAGTCTCCTAGGTTGCATTTCTTCTCTACAAATGGGCAGATCATCATGATCTCCCATGTCATCCTCTTCATCCTCTGTGGCACTAAGTGTCCACTCTGCTGCAAAGTTCAGCTTCACAGTCCTATCACTAAGCTGCTTCTCAACTTTTCCCTGTGACATCTCTGTTGTTTCCATATCTCTTTTTGTTGGCTCAGGTCCAACCTCTCCCAGCTTCTCCTTGGGCTGGTATGCTCCTCCTGCATTTGCTTCCAACTTCATTTGTTGGATGTGCATTATCTGCACTATCACCCTTCTCTCCAGGGATTCAATCTACTCACACAGATCAACAAAGATCATGATGTCCGCTTCTTCTTATTCTTCTGCTGCAAGCTCCAATGCTGCAGTCATCTCTGTTTTAGCTTCCTGGCTAAAAAATTTGAGCCATTCCTCGGAATGCTCATTTCCTTCTTCTGCTTGGGAAGCTTTTGATATCTACTCCAACGCTTCCTCTTCTTTAACAGTCTCTCCTAGCTGTCTTTCTGTTGCTGCTACATCGACAACACAAACTCTCACCTCAACTGGGCTACCTGGAAGGAATTTTTGAATTCCTCCAATGATCAGAATGTCCTTCTGATCCTTCTCCTCTATCAACTGTCCTTGCTGATATGAACTCAGCTCTGAGCTCATCTACTCTCTATTTCCCTTCTGGAAATATGGGATTTCTTTGCTGCCCCCTTGGTAGTCTATGAGATCCTCAGATCTCATCTTATTACCCACCTGTCAATTTGAATTTCCAGTCCTGCCCTCTTGGAAGTCTATGAGACCCCACAGTGATATCACCTCATTGCCCTCTTGGCAACATGAAATTTCCCTGCTGTCCTCCTAACAGTCTATGAGATCCCACAACGATCTCATCTCATTGCCCTCCTGGCAATTGAAAATTTTTGTTCTTCCCACTTGGAAGTCTCTGCACACATGGCAGTCTCTAAGTTCTTCCAGTGATCTCAGTTCATCCTCATCACTGAGATTTCTCTCAGCTTCTGGCTCACATACATGAACCATCTCCTCTTCATCTCTAAGGCTTTCAGCATGCCTCAACCACATTTTCAACAACCTCCACTGTCTTCTGGCCAACATCTCCCTGACTGGCCATTTTACCTTCGTCCTCATGGGCCATTCATACACCCAATGTGATCTTGCATCCTACTGCATCTGCAGTGCAAGTTCCTCCATCCTCGCTCTGATCTCGGCGAGCTCTTTATCCATATTAACTTTGCTTAGCTGCTGAAGGATCTTCTTTCCATCACATCTATGGCCTTCAGTAGCCATTTTCCTACCTTCTATCTGCCCTCCTGGAAAACCTGCTGCTGTCGCTCTATAACCCTGAGTGCTTCCAGCATCCCCTACAGTCCTCCCGACTGTCTTCTTGACTGCTGCGTACTTGTGAGAAATCACCACAGAGTCTCAATATTCCACCTTCCTCTGATACCAAACTGATGTGTATCAGAGTACTCTTTCTCCTCTCGCTTCCTCTGCCTGCAATATATAAACAAAGTCAAGATCTGATACCACTTGGTGCAGACCCCCAGTTGTATGGATGAGATCCGCTCACAGGATCGTTTCAAATATTCCCTGAGCCGAAGTGGCTCTTTTGGATCCCTATCGGAACCTCAAAATTCAATCCACAGGTCCTTTCCCGAAAAACCTACCTGTGCCAACATATACCAGGCGAGAGTCTTCACCTCTTCGACCAAGCCAAAAATTGCTTTTCAGGTTTCGCAACTTTGCAAATCCTTGTGTCAAGGTTCTTGGTTCCTTGATCCCCCAAAGCTCGATAGGCTGAAATATCAAAAAAAGATTCAATCGCCGATTATCCCTTGGCCCGCATCTCGGTCAATGTGACCAATTTTCCTTGTAACTACAACCTTCTTTGGGATTTCCAATATCAAGAGCTCGACTCTTAGTCCTCGGGACGATCGAAATTCTGATCCCCGAAATGCCGTAATTCCTAGCCCGACTTTCTCCTCTCAAAGGATGTGTCGCGTTTCGTGACTTCGGGACTTCCGATGTGAAGTGTTCTGACTTTATGTCTGCGTGATCCCCAAAATAATCCTTTCGGGGATTTTCCTGATGCATCGATCATCGCCGCATGTCCTCCTATAGGACGGTCCCAATATTCTCAGTGTTTCGGGACTTTGACCCCAATGGCATTGATCCCTGGTCCTTCGAACTCTTGGTATATAAACTTCCTGTAGCTCCCCAATCACTGCAATGCGTCCTCCACAGATGGACGACCCTGATCGTTTCAGAACTTTGCAAGTTGCAAATTCGAAAGACTCCTCCGTTCCACTCTTCGATGCCTGAATCCCCAAAATATGAGGATCTCATGACATGTGTCCTCCACAGATGGATAGCTCTGATTTCTTCAGGACTTCATGAGTCGAGACTTACTCTCTCCTGAACTCCTACCTCTATGTCTCCTGATATTTGAAACCCTGATGGGTCCCTGGATTACCGCCACGCGTCCTCTTCAACGATGGACGATCCTGATCTTTTTGGGACTTCGCAGATCAGGAGATCGCGATGCAGGGATTCCATGATCCCTATATGATCTGATCCCCGAACTCTAAAATCCCGATGCCTTTTCTGTTTCAGGACTTTGACGAGCCTCCGCTCAACTCATATGCGAGATTAAATCGCGTGCACCTTCTCCCAGATTTGACCACTGTCGACGATTTGCGTGGGATCTGATAGTAGCTATATCTTCTCCCTTGTGCACTCTTCTTCTTGCCTTGGAAGATTTTCCAATCATCAAAGGCCTTGACCTTTTCTTTCTTCTACGAAGCCTCTGACTTCAGCTTTTTTAGGCGTTCTTGAAACCACTGACCCTCCTGAGCTTCCTCGAACTCAAACCCTCCAAAGGGTTTTCCTGGCTTTTCTGCTCCTCCTTACAGCTATGGTCTTGTGTGTGAAAGCACTTCTCCTCCTAAGCTTTGTCCTCTTTGAATCCTTAAAGGATTCTTTGACCTCTGCACTCCTTGCAGGGTCCCTTCACACACGAAGGTGATATCCATCCTGAGCTTCTCTGTTGCTCAGACCTCTAAGGGATTTAACCCTTTTTTTTTCTCCTTAAAGGGATGGAAGTTCCCTTTTGGCCTCTTCCTACTCAAGAACTCTTTGTTGAGCCTACAGGGTGTTCAATAACCCTGAGAAGGCCTCCTCCTTGGACACTCTCTATTCCAGAACTCAAAGGAGTTCTCTTTGTGCACACAGGCACCTGCTCAATGCCTTCCTAGAAGATATCTATAGAATCCTCAGTGATTCTGGTTTCCCTTTGAACCCATAGTAGAGTTCTCCTGTGCACAATATGCACCTACTCGATTCCCTCCTGGCAGAGCTCTACAGAATCCCTCAGTGATTCTATCTTCTGCTGTGTCCTCCTCTGCAAAGTCCCTCCTCCAAGGTGTTCAACAACCTTGAGGTTTCCTCCTTGAGCCAATGACTTCGACTGGTGCGCCCTCCTAGCACGTCCTTGCCCAAATTCCATAGAATTCAGGAGTGCATCTATGCATTGGCTTTCAGAACCCGCAACGTTCTATCACACCCTCTTGACATGAAGCCTCAAAGAACCCCAAACCTAAAATCAAAGAACCCACAGATAGCAGAACCTATCTGTCCCTGCAAATGCATTTCTACAACATATAAAGAACACACAAAGACATTGATAAACACATAAAGACACACATAAACTCATGCAAGAAATCTGCTCTTTATACTAATATGAAATGCCTCCTTTACAAGGTGTTCTTGAGCTCAGACTTTGACAGAGTCTTGGCTCCTTATCTCCTCTACTCTAACTCTCATAGAGCTCTCCTATATCTCTACTCTAAATCTAAACAAGATTGAAAGATCTTTTACATGAGGGGGCTCTTCGAGCTCTTTCCTCCATCTCACCTACTCTCATTCAATTACATTGAATTCACAATTAAATGGCTGTCTAGTCCAGATCGAAGCTAGATCCCAACCTTAAAACCATTAAAGGCCTTCTTTAACTACAACCTGCTCAAAGGCATAGCGTTATGGCTCCATGGCCTTACAAAACATTAATTACATTGATTTCAAATTCAAAATTTGAAACGAGAGGGTTGCGCCTTTCCTTCTTCAATGAATTCGCGTTGTGTTGGATGGATGGATGGTGCATGGTTGGCTTGGGAGCGATGCTCCTGCATTATTTTTCAATATGTAGTAGTGAAACCCAAAGTGGGAGAAAACCACATAATTATTTTTCTTATATGTCTTGAAGAATTACATTCATTGGAAGCACCAACTTCCTTTGTTTTCCAGCTGCAACTGGAAGGAGGCTCCAACCCCCTAGTTTCTCAGGCTACAACTTGAGATAAGATCCAACTCCCCAATTATATAGATACAACCAGAAGGAGGATACGACCCCCTATGTTCTCTGGCTACAACCAGAAGGTGGATACATCCACCTGTCCTTGCCCCATCCAACCGCCCTGATATATAAGTAGAATGATGGAATCACTGTCACACTATCACTGTGAGATATACTGCTGTAAACCTGTACCAAATAAAATGTACCAATAACATGAACCATGCATCAACCATGCATCAACCTGTACCTCAACCTGTAATCAAACTGTACCATAAACAAGTGCATCAACCATGCACCAACCAACCTGTAATCAACCTGTACCATAAACAAGTGAATAAACCATGTACCAACCTGTACCAACCAACCTGTAATCAACCTGTAACATAAACAAGTGCATCAACCAATCACCAACTTGTACCTCAACCTATACAATGAAAAAGTGCATCAACCATGCACCAAACCTATACAAATAACCTGTCACAACAACTTGTCCAAACAACCTATCACAACAACCTATCTCATCAATTTTATTAACCAAATCAGATCTACTCACCAAGATCAATCACCAAGACAACTCTCAAATATGTGCATCAACCAAGTATAACACAACAACTCATAATCATCACCAAGATC
>ML826403.1:96935-108272 GCA_009831015.1 Picea engelmannii | reverse complement strand
ATTTTCATCAAACTTTTCTTTAGTCTCACATGCCTAGTTTTGGATTAGTCAACAACCCTAACTTGAAATAATCATAACTTTGTACCTGTAATGAATAAATATCTTAAATTGATACACAATGTTCTTCAGTGTTTTTTATACAATTCCTCCATGTGTCACTACTTGGAACCTCTTAGAAAAGGAGTTATAGCAAGAATGACATACCTTGTTGAATTTTGGCTTATTCTAGAGATCGACCTTGTAGAGCGTGCACCACACGGAATATTTGTTGAATATATATGAAAATGTTACACAAAATAATATAGACTATACTCTAACTAAAACATTTTTTCTTAATGAGTTTGTATCTGTTATGAAGAAGTTATGACGCTTTTACCCGAAACACCTGTTGTAGACTAGTTTCAGGACTACCCACAAACCCTATTTTCCACAAAGAGTAACTCCAAAAATAAAATGATCGACAAGATGATTTTTTTACCACAGATACATGGATGTGTTTCCTCAATGGAATATAAATTTAACGGTCTGAATCATTCTAGAAATTTTTTTATTGAGAAAATGGTGAGATGACCCGTAAATAACATACCTTAGAAAACATCATCAAAATGATTTATCCTTCCTTGAATTCCGGCCTTCTTTTCTTCACCTTCCCTCATAAATTAGGCTTAGATATCCTTTGGTTACCTTAGACAACTATATATATTCAATATTCTCAAGTGTGATGTAAAATGAGAGAGCCTTGCCTCTTATTTATACTCTCTAAGTAGCTTCCTTAAAAACATCTTCTAGGTCACTTTGCCCACTTTCCTTATTTTAGGGTTAAACCACTTCTAATTTATCCATTAAATTTATTATTTAAATAATTTATTTTGTATTCAATTTGAATTATAGTACACTCATCACTTCACTTTATTATTTAAATTTTAAAATCTCTTAAACCACTTTGACTACTTTGACCTTTTGGGGCTTCTAGATGACATAAGAGGGTCCTCCAACTTCGTAAGGCTATAACTCTCAAACCGTGAGGAGTTATGTGATGTTCCACATACCACCAGAAATGGAGTGAAAATTACTATCCATATAGAATAGTATTACCTAAAAATATATCAAAACTCTTACCGTTATCCATCAAACAAACTTGGGTCCATTACCCAAACCCGGGTTCTCCAACTTCTCATGGCCATAACTCTCTAACCATGAGGAGTTATGTGACGTTCGACATACCACTAGAAATGGCATGACAAGCAATATCCATATAGGATATTTTCACTGAAAAATTCACTGACCTTCATCTCATTATTCCACAAATAAGCATGGGTTCTCTAAACATACTTCTAGGATAACTCAATTCGCAAAGCGTCTTCCCGTGAGGGATTTCACCATAAGGGGACCACTTTGGAGTTCATCCATTTGTACTTATTATCAACCATGAAAAGAAAATAATGAGTCATCTTCACATAAAAAAAACTTGGATCCATTACCTAAACCTTTGTGCTACTGGAATTCACTATCGTACTTTCTCCAAGGGTTGACATCAATCACTAAGGGTTGACATCAATCTACAATATCACTCTCCAATAGTTGACATCAATGACAATAAAAAATCCATACCAAATATCCATCAACTTAAGCCAACTTTCTGACACTCACATCACTCTCAATTCTCCATACCCAATGTATCTACTCGAAATTAATTGAAAGGGACATAGTACGATTCATGCATAGAAAGTAGCAAAACAAAATTTAAAGGTACATGAAAGAAAGAATGTGTATGCAGCTATGTGGTTTTGTTCATACAAAACATATAAAATAAATCCATAAGAAGGTAGCAACAAATAGTATATATTAATATATTTTATCATCAAAATATGTTTCTATCATACATGTTTCTCATAATATATACAATCACTTTTATTTTTTATTTTTTATTTCAAAAATTTGTTGATTGGCTCATCCATGTCTAGATCCACTTCAGTTGTTAGATCCACTTCAATTGTTGGGCCCTCTCTTGGTGATGATTCAATATGCATGCTTTGACGCCTTGTACATCTAGTCAGTTACTCTCCATGATGTGTAGGCTGCTGCTGTGGGACCTCAACTACAATAACAAAAGGGTTAAATTGATATGGTTAGTTATTGTTCACATAAGTAGTTCATAGGTTGACTAATTGAGACCACTGGTTTGGTTTCCATGTGTTCCTTCTCTCTCCAAGCATTCTCATCTACAGGCTCTGCCATCAAAACAAGAAAATTTATAAGTACACCATCTACAAGTAAATATTAATAATTGTATTAATCTACACTTCTGATTTTATAGCCATAATATCGACATGGCCAGGTAACACACCACCATCATCAGGATGCACTCCACCATCATGGCCAGGTTACACACTACAATCATCAAACTACACTCAAATGTCATGGGGTTGTTGTCCACTACTGGCCTCATTATTGTTGTTTCTCTCTTGCTTAAAACATAAAGATACATTCATTTATGGGTGAAATCAATCGTGAAAATATTTTACAAGTAATCAACATTTAAAGTCCATTGATTTTACTGACGATTTCGTTCAAAGGGGTAGATTGTGTTTTCCCCATGCTTTGTTGGCGTTAAACCACGAATTGAAAATCACACTTGAAACTGAGTTGGAGGTATTCTTTTGTGGTCGTAGTTTTGAATTGAGCCCCCTGCATTACACAAGATTTAAAATTTGGCTTATTGGATGCAATTAAATAAAAGTTGGATGCTGATAGGAATAATATGATTGAATTATTTGGTACTTACAATTCATGATTTTAGTTTCACATAACCACCCTAGCCAAGTTTGTGCTACAAACATTTTTCTAGTCTTTCCTTGGTTTCTTTTGACATGTCTAGGAGCTTAGAAAAAGTTTCCAATAGGTCGTATATCACAATTTTTATATAGAAATAACAAAAAATCAGCATATTAAATTCAAAATATGATATACATTCCCGGTCCAGGTGAGATATTTCCTTCTTTTCTCATTTTCTTATCCTTTGCATCCTCCAATATATTCTCCCACTCAATCTCAGGAATCATCGAAGGATTCTCATACCTAGGGTTTGTTTGCGAATGAAACCTATATTGGTCTCTCACATATTTCAAATATGTACCAAATTAGGTGACTCCAATTTTGTTGAAGGAATCGCCAAACAGGTCGACCAAGTGGTCAATGCGATCCTTTTTCAAACTGGGATTCTGATCATTCCACCATGTGCGTATGGTGGGCCCAAAAATATCTGAAGTCCTTGTCATTCATATGCATAAAAAATATGTTGTTTCCTACAGAACAATATGATCATTAATTTAAAATAATCATAGAGATGTATGTTTCAATTAGATAATAGGAAATAATTAAGACATTCATAAATACTTTAGAATTTTTGTATCTTGATCGAAACAATGTTCTCATCCAACAAAAAGGTAACTGACATTGTTCCCTTGCTAGTAACATGTGATGATATAGGAAATCAATTTGTAGAATCACCAATTGCCAAATCTCCATCCTCAAGTGCTTGGTCTAGCATGCAGTGCGTCGAGCATGTGTCATGGGCCCCAAAATATTCATTCATCTCAGTCACAGGGCTGTTAGCCTTAGGAAAAGTGTCAAAGAGTCTCACAGGTATGTGGCTTGTGGTAGGACATTGTGGTGTTTGAGCATCGCTACTACCAACACCATCCTCAGGAGCACGCTGTTGAAGTTTTCTGAATAAATCCTATAAAAAGAAAACATACTTTATTCAAATCATATAAAAGTAGAAAAACAAAATTCATAAATGAAAATATGTGATAAAACAACCTTTTTAAAAGATGGCAATTACCGCAGAGCGTTTTATTTCCTCCATCAAAACTATACATCTTTGTGTGTTCTCCTTTGTTGGTTCACGCGTAGACAATTCATTAATTTCACTATTTTTTTTTCTCACAATCCTTTTAATTGTCTTAATCGGGTTCAATTCAAACATATTATCAATGTTTCCCACATTTTCAAGTACATCAGGTGTCGAAAACTACATATATCAACAAAAAAACAAGTTAATTCAATTATATAAACAATAAGAAAATTCTCTTTAAATGGATATGGATATTGTTAATAGTTTACCTGCTTCGAGGTTGGTGCCTTCCCACAATCACTATGCCTAAATATAAGAAGCATGACATATTAAAATTTTACCTTATAATATGAGAAACATGAGATATTAAAATAATTGTTAAATATTAAACATAAGAATCATTAAATAGAGGCTGGTTAAAGTTATGGTGTCAACATTTATCTTATACAATGGATCAACATCCATTTTAATTCATCTTCCTATTAACACTATTCATATGTGCATAATTTGTCTAAAGACATAACTCTGTTTTAAATGCAAAAAAAAAAAAACATAAAGGGGAAAATGCTTAAAAATGCATGAAATTGGGGCATGATGAAAAATGCACACCCAKGTATTAACACACCTAAAATTTGAGTGATTCAAGTTTCTGAGGGTGTCTTAGATTATTTTACACATGTCTACATATTTACTATTTCATTTTCAAACATAAAAGTGGTTTTTGTGTAAAAGAGGAAAAATCTACCTTGTAAATTGAGAGACCAAATCARTAGAAAATGCCCTAATGGAAATGCACACCCATGCTTCTATATAGATCCAAATTTAGTGATCTAAATTTTCAAGTGAAGTTAATAACATTATGAATATATCTATATCATCCAGAGTTCATTTTCAAATGAAAAAGGACTTCTACTTGGAAGCCAAATTCAAGACCTTTTGAAAAATGGAGGGCAAAACTAGATTACTATAAAATGCATGCCTAGGAATCATATGACCTCCAAATCGAGTGATAAAATTTGTGGACTTTGTGTTTTATAATTTTACCTATATTCATACTTTAGTTGTGCATTTTGAAACCAAAACCCTCTACTGTGCATAAAGGTTAAAAACTGCCTTGTAAATGCAAAAAAATGCATTGAGGGAAAAATGCATGAAACCAGGGCATGATAAAAATGCACGCCCATGTATTAACACACTTTAAATTCCCATGCATATCATACATCTAGAATTTAAAGGGGATGGATGCATGGATTCAGAAGAACAATACAATAAAACATACAAGGTATTCCTATTACAACTTCATAAAACACTTAGGATAACTTCATGCTTAATAAATTCAATGATATCATAATATTTTTGCGTTCATTTAGTCATATCAAACATACAAGGGAAATAAATTGGTTATTTATTATGAAGTCAATTCAAATAACATGAAAAATACCATACATTCACAAGGAATATGATGTCAATTCCTGCATAAGGCTTATATTAATGAGCAAATAAGATCTACGATGTCTGAAGAATATGTATGACTTTACATGGAAAATATAATGGAGTGCAATACAAAAATACATACTGATACAACTATGGTGAATGAATCTCTACATGCTCTCTGTCCTCTTCTCATAACCCGTCTCTTCCTCTGTGAGCTCTGTTGATTTTGAAAATATGAGAACAAGTTACACTATGATTCTTAAAATTGTTGACCCATCAATAATGCGCCTTGTTTCTCCTTTGTAGATACAATTGTATGTGAAAAAAAATCTTGAAACATATTATTACTTATTTAATATTGAAAGGTTTTTACTTTGGTAAAAATTAATGTACATGAAAAATTACTCATTAAAATATTCCCATAGGGAGCTGGGCGGGTGCCACTTGATTTTCCTTGTCTTCCCAATGGTAATTTAGAAAATTGACACATTATTTTCCAATCTTTGCCTATTGGATATGTGACGTTCCCACCGGCCGAAGACACGCCACTACTTCAAAACAAAACTGTTTTGAAACTAGATTGTAACACACCCCAGTCTTAAGCCACTGGGATATTAATTTTTTGTCTGAGCTCTCTCTCTCTCACTCACACACACACACACACACACACACAATGCAAATTAACAGATATAAAAATTCTTCTCATACACAGATTTATGTGGAAGCGACAATAAACACATACATGAAATATATACATGCAATTCTGATAACATTATAATACATGTACAAGATATACAACATTTAAACATAGCATGTAAAATTAACATAGATTTGGTACTTATCTTTTTATGAGAATAACACCGACTACGTGCAGACCTTCCACAAACCTCCTAGCCTTAGACCAAGCTGCTCCAAGCTATCAGTAGTGGGTCACCCCTGAGATGGGACTAAAATCCACCCAGGGTAAAGGAAATCATAGGCTAGGCTGAGGCTATGGAAAGCTACACAATGCAACAAGAAGTATTGCCTCCAAGGAGCCTACTTACGCCCACCGCTCACAGACTCTCATTCCCCACATGCCTATCCCACCCCGTGAATATGCACCTTCATTGTTCCACAATCCATCGGCTGCTCCACTTCCCTTCCAAGGATTCAACAACAAGACAAATCATGAGTTATCAGAGCTCTGTAGCTGTTGCTGGACTCCCTCCAGGAGAAATTACTTCCCCAACAATCTCTCTCACCTGGAGGGAGTTTCTCATAGGCCTGAAGACCTGCTTCTTCAACCACAGGCTTGACAACCCGCCTCTTCAAACCATAGTAGAAAAAATGGGTAATGAAAGGGAAGAATCAGAAAATACAAAGGTTCACGGTGGCATAGGTTTTACAATGGTGGAAATGGCTCTAGCTACGTTCCTGTTCAGTGATTGTGTGAAATGGACAAGGGATGGCAAGAATCGTGATAATGAACCCGTGAGGAAAGATGGAAAGAATGGTCAGAATGGCGAGAATGCTGAGAGAGATAACAGTGAGAGTGAACCCCACAATGATGGAATTCCGCCACATAAAAATGCATGCATCCTGGATGACACTTGGCTCTCTAGGTGCTCATTCCTCTCCACTCGGAGTTTCGCTCCTCTCCCCAAAGGAACTTAGGATAACTGGGTTTATTTCTGAAACTTTAGTAATTAAGGAAATACATTATAATATTCCCTTGGGTTAAGCCCTCAATCTTAGCCCCTTTTTCCTAGCCTCTCAACCCCTTTCCATTTCCCTTCCTAGTGGATATTATTCCCCCATAACTCTTTCTTCATGGTTGGTGTACACACAATGATGTGTTTTATTAATAATATGCATATTCACATAAACAAAATTAGGCTCTCGGGCCTTAACATCTAGGCTCTCGGCCTTAACAAAATTAGCCTATAAACATCATTACAATTCATCAGGGCTCGACCTTGGGGTATTACAATCCCATTCCCTTATTTTTTCACTGTCATCAATGCAACTCATTTACATAACATCAACAAGATTTTCAAAATATTCAAAAAGATGTGGTTATTCCACCCACAAAGCATCTTCATGCTCCCAATTTGTGTCCTCAGGACCATACCAGGTCCATTGGACCTTTACAATCCCTATGGCTCGATTCCAGAGTTGTTTTATTTTCCATTCTAGAATGCATACTAGATGCACTTGAAACGCACTTTCTTGCTCCATCTGAATCACATTCCAATCCATAACATGTTTAACATCATGCATATATTTCTTAAGCAATAATACATGGAATACATTATGTATAGACATAGATGCAGGTAATGTAAACATGTAAGCTACTGGTCCAATCCTCTCTAGGATTTAAAATGGCCCACAATATCTGGTTTCCAACTTGGAACTTTTGTTGGATTTCACCTTCAAGAAAACATGCTCACCCACTTTAAATTCCCTGTGAGTTCTACCCTTGTCAGCATAGCTTTTATTCCTGTCTTGGGAAACCTTTAAATTCTATTCAATATTCACCATTTTCTCTTCCATTTCTCTGAGCAACTCTGGCCCAACCACTGCTCTGTCAATTGGGTTGTCCCAACTTACTGGTATGTTTCACTTTCTGCCATAAATTGCTTCAAATGGGCTCATCTTCATTGATGCTTGGTACCCATTTTTGTAGGCAAATTCTACTAGGTGTAGATAATCTTCCCATTTAGATGGTTTGTCCATCACATATATCCTTAACATATCCTCTATCACTTGGTTCACTCTCTCTGTTGTCCCATCAGACTTGGGATGATAACCCCTTCCATAACCCCTTGCAAATTCTGAACCCTTTGAATAACCCCTTCCATAACTTTGAGGTAAACTTTGGGTCTCTGTCAGACACAATTGTATTGAGTATGCCATGCAAGCGTGCTACTTCCCTCATATAAATATCAACAACATTGGTTTCCTTGAGAGTAACCTTCATAGGAATGAAATGGGCAGCTTTAGTAAGCTTGTCCACCACCACCATGATAACATCATGCTGCTTACTTGTTCTGGGCAATTTGGTGATGAAATCCATTGTCACCACTTCCCACTTCCACTCGGGAATGGGTAATGGCTGCAACAACCCATCTAGGTGTCTATGCTCATATTTAACCCTTTGACACTCCAAACATTTACAATATATTTAACAATCTCCCCCTTTATGCATGGCCAATAATATTGGCTCTTGACCGTTGAAACCATTTTCTAATATCTTGGGTGTCCAACATAAGGTACATTATGCATCTCCTTTAAAATGATACTTCTGAATTCAGGAGAATGGGGTACATAAATTATGTTCCTGTACAAAAGAATTCCATTATTTCTCAATTCATAGTCTTCAACTTTCTGTTGCATTTTTTCTTGCTGCAATTTTGTTACCAATTCCATGTACTGCAAATCAACCTTTACAGCCTCAGAAATTATTCCTTTAAGATTAGTTTGATACATGATAATGTTTTTAGCATGCAGTTCATGCACCCTCCTGTTGAGTGCATCATCCATTTTTTTCTCTTTTCCTTTGATGTGATTAATATCAAAGTCATACTCACAGAGGAATTCCAACCATATTCTCTGCCTGTAATTCAAAGTTGGCTGATCAAACAAGTGTTTCAGACCATTATAGTCTATCCTCAACTCAAAATTATTTCCCATGAGGTAGTGCCTCCACTTCTTCAAGGTGTGTACTATGGATGCCAACTCCAAATCATGAGTGGCATAGAGATTTTCAGGTTGTTTCAATTTTCTAGATTCAAAACATATCACAAAGTCATTCTAGCTAAGGACTCCACCAAGTCCTTCTTTGCATGCATATGTGCAAACCATGAAATATTCATTTGGATAAGAAATCCTTAGAATTGAAGCGTTGGTTAACAATTGCTTTAATTGTTGGAATCTCTTTTCACATTCTGTTGTCCATTGAAACTTCACCCCCTTCCTTTGCAAGGAAGTGATTGGGTGAGCAATTCTTGAAAACCCTACAATGAATATTTTGTAGTAGCCATCTAGACCCATGAAGGATTTAACTTTTGTCACATTCTTAAGTGTTGTCCACCCTTTAATGGCCTCAATATTTTCAGGGTTCACTGCTATCCCTTCTTCGGATATGATATGCCCCAAATAGTGAATTATGTTTTGATAAAATGAGCACTTTCTCAATTTGGCATACAACTGGTGCTCTCTTAATATTTGTAACACCATCCTAAAATGATGCTCATGTTCTTATTTTGACTTGGAATATACAAGGATGTCATCCAAAAATACAATGACAAACTTGTCTAAATATTCCCGGAAAGCACCATTCATTAATCACATGAAAACAACTGGTGCATTTGATAACCCAAATGGAAACACTGTGAATTCGTAATGACCATACCTTGTCTTGAAGGCGGTCTTGTTGATGTATTCATCTTTGATCCTTACCTGATGATATCTTGAACTGAGATCAATATTTGAGAATATCCTTGCATATTTTAACTGATCAAAGAGATCATCGATCCTTGGTACAAGATACTTGTTATTTATACTTACCTTGTTCAATTGTCTGAAATCGTTGCACAATCTCAAGGTTCCATCTTTCTTCTTCTTGAACAAGACCGGGGCACCCCAAGGTGACACACTTGGGTGTATACCCCTTCTTCAGAAGCTCTTCAGGTTGCATTTGCAACTCCTTTAGCTCTGGTGTACTCATTCTGTAAGGAGTCTTTGATACTAGAGTTTCTCTTGGAATCAAATTTATAGAGAAATCAATATCTCTCTCTGGGGGTGGTGCTAGTGGGAAATAACCCCCCTTTAACTACACAAGGGATTATAATGTAGGTAGAGAGAATAACCATCTAAAAGATAATTAATTCTCAATACTACCCCAAACATACCAAAACCAATATAAACAAAGCAAAGAGAAAGGAGATCGGGTAACTATACCTCTGATCCCACATCTGGTGATGATCCCCTTGCACTTGGAAGTTCTACTGACTGTGCGTCTCCTCCCAGGGATGACTTGCATCCAAAGATTGAAAAACAAATAAATAAAAGCATGTTATTCCATATATAAGTTAGGGTTATATGTTAGAATGTAAAGCATAAATCGATAAAAGTACTCAAGACACCATCATTTGGGACAAGAAAATGTAATTATTTTATTCATAACACAAAGATTATACCTTTACAATCTAAGTCGGCCACCGTTCCATGAACCTGGTCTGGGATCCTCTTTACCATGCTCCAAGTGCACCTTGTATGAAGTTATTCTCTCAAAATTTTGATCTCTTCTATAGGAGGGAATGGGATGAATGGAGGAAGAAGGGGTTGATGAGGGAATGCTGAGGCAATTTATCAAAAAAGGTAGCAATATCTTGGGCAAGGAAGGGAATTGAAATCAGACAGAGTTTCACTATTATTATTCTTAAGTATGAAATGAGACCCCAACACCTCCTTTTATATGCCAAAAGGATGGTTATTTGGTTGGGTGGCAGGCTATAGTAGGTGGATTAGTTGGGAAACCTCCAATAGCCCGTGAAATTCAATGAATTCCTTGCAACTTTTTATTTTTTGCAACTTTTGCAAGCCTACGCGGGCTGTAATGGTGAAACATGAGTATGCATGCTAGTTGTACTGGTGAAACAAGCATATATATGTGGATAGTAATGGTGCATGGCATGCACATCTTCTAAAAAATGGTTTTTTAAGAAGAGCTACTCAACAGTGCTTTGAAAAAATATGCAAGTAAGAGGGCCAAGGCCATGTATGCATGTGTAGAGAAATTTAGGGATATAAAAGATGCCCCCTAATGTGTGAGGTCAGAAAATAAACCGATGGACAAAATACATTACAATATCTTCACCAATGTATGAGATTGAGTGAGCCCGGGACCAAAGTTCGGGAGGTGCCATCTGCAAAACAACAATTGTTTGTCCGAGGCAGGCATACCCATGCTCGGGATGAAATAAATCATGGCTTCCAATAAAATACACTACATATCCATGTGATATGACTATATAAAGTGTATCCATGAGAAATACACAACG
>ML826403.1:14404-49568 GCA_009831015.1 Picea engelmannii | reverse complement strand
TACATGGAAAGGGATAACATATTAATCACGAGAGGATGAAATAATAAAGGAAAGGATAAGGGGCATTAACGAGGGGTAGGTAAGGAAGTAAATGCACGAGTCGGTGAAGGAGGAATATGGAGGGGAAGGAGGTTGACAAGAGGGGCATTCTACGGGATATTGGGGATTGATTTTGGGGGGCTATTGGATTTGCAGAGAGGAGTGGAGTTTTGGAGTGGGATTGTATCAGTACAGGCACCGGGGTTGCTGGAGATTTTGGGCACGGGGGTCAGGATATCCATATGATATCCTGGAGCTAGGAAGTTACCTAGTTGGCAGGGTGGAACTAGGTTTTGGGCAGCGTTTTCACAGTGCAGCAGCGGTCAACAAGGCAAGCGAACAGGAAGAGGGTTAGCATCAGACCCAGGTATTTAAAATTATGCATTGTTTTTAATCTGTTATAAAAAATTATTATTCGTTGTTAAATTTAAGTTACTGAAGTTACTATTATGAAGATTATTATTCTGTTATGAAGTTACTATTATGAAGATTATTATTCTGTTATGAAGTTACTATTATGAAGATTATTATTCTATTATGAAGTTATTGTCTTAGTTTATGAAATAAATTGATGTTTAAATCTATTTGGCCCCTACAGATAATTTGGGAGTTGGAGCTTCCCTCAGGTTGCAGTCTGAGAAACTAGGGGGTTGGAGCCTCCTTCCAGTTGCAGCTAGAAAACAAAGGAAGTTGGTGCTTCCAATGAATTTAATTCTTCAAAACATATAAGAAAAAGCATTCATTGGTTTTCTCCCGCTTTGGATTTCCACGTAAAACAATGGTGTACTGTGTATGTGTATGATTGTTCACTTTTCCATTGCTTATTTACTCTACAGTTATTGGATGATAATGCTACATTGATATAACACTTGGATTATATGTTTAAACATGATTAAATTGCTCTATTAATAATTCACCCACTTCTTAGTAATCCAACAGTGAAGGGGGTGGGGGAGAATGAGCTTCCATCTTAATGTGGTTTTCCATGTTTAATATAAAATAAATTATTCTTGAAACCAAGAGAAGCTCAATCAGTTATTCCACTTTAGTCTTTCGAGAGTATCGTACATATCGATATGTTTATTTATTTATTTAATTATTATTTAGTCATATAACATTTTATATTCTAATGATTTATGTAGGTCTTTGCAATGGAGATGCAACTAACAACTAGTTTGTGTGTGATATGGTTGTAAAAGTTCCTACCTTATCGAGCTCATGGACTAGGTAGATTGTACTCATTTTTACATTTTAGTTAGTGTGTCTACAAAGTTGCAAAATATTCATGTATATTTCAACCATTAACCAAATTTTGGGCACAAATCACCCTAGTATACAGTTTTTAGGGTTTACAACAAAGCCGCAATCCTATAACTTGTAACTTGAAAAACATCAATACCATACATGGGTTTTATTCCTACGGCATTCATTTTTCATCATGTCATGTTTTCATGCATTTTTATTCTTTTTTTATGTTTATGCATTTTTTTGCACTTACAAGGCAACTTTTAGCCTTTATGCACAACAGAGGGTTTTAGGTTTCAAAATGCACAACTAAAGTATGAATGGATGTAAAATGATAAAATCAAAGATCCACAATTTGAACCACTCAATTTTGAGGCCATATGAGTCTTAGGCGTTCATTTTACAGTAAGACATTTTTACCCTCCATTTTACAAAAAGTCTTGAATCTCAGTTCAAGGTAGAAGTCCTTAGTCATTTTAAAATGCACTCTGGATGACATATGTTATCACTTAAATATCATCTGCAACATTGCACGCAAATAGTTAAGGAAACACAGCAATGCCAACAACAATTAGTCCACCTACAGCACTGAAATGCATTCAAAGGAAAAAAAACTATACAATTGGGTCAAAAATTGACATGCACAAATTCACCAAAGGAAGCACGCGCACAGTGCACAGTATGCACGGGCCAACAAAGCCCTCAGAGCACACAATGTGACAAGCGCACGAGTGTGTATGATAAAATCCACGTACTTCTATGAATGTCACATTTATGGATCTTGTCGGCCCCTCAACCACTTATGGACCAACTCCCAACACGATTTGACCCTCATATCTGAGGGAAATCTGAATGGGAGGTTGGACAAGGACTATAGGGTGACCTAAAAGGCCCCTTGTTCACATCAAGAACCAATTACATTTTTCCTTGAAGAAATGATATAAATAATAGCCATGGGTGCACTAAGAAACGAAGATCTTCATAGTATTGTTATGTTACAAGAATTCTCCCTTGAGAGTCCTCTTTTCTCTTTGGAACCTTCAAGCATCATTGCAATAGACCATTCCACTCACCTCTTGAGGGAATAGGCATTGTTGCTCTTCACCATTTTCCATTTTCTTCCATTGTATGAAGATTTATCCATTAGGGAACTCAATATCCCTCCCAAGGAGGAAGAGGGGACTCATAAGTCCTCATTTTTCTCTACAGTGTTTTGCCTACTAATCTATTGATCCATTGGTAGCATTATGTTGGTCATTGATTGATTTTTATGGTTCTAAGTTTCTCATGCTTTCTAACTTTTATTTCTTAGTTGTTTTAGTTTTATTTATTTGTCTACACATGTGTTTGGCTTGTTTAATCCACTCACAAACTTCTGTCTTGTCTATTAGGCTCATCTAGACATGCTAGTATTGTTGTTTTTCTCACCCAAGTGACAAAACCAACACAACAGATTAAAGACCATATTGGGGATCGGTATCAAATTCCACCCTATTTGAGCTTAGATAGCACTTATTTTTAATCAATTTATCTTGCAGGTACCAAAACTGGCCTAGCCCAACCTACCAAAGGAAAAATTCAAAGCTAGAGAAGGAGTATTTCACTTGTAAATTTATCCCCCGATGTGTGACAGGAAATGCACGGTTTTTCCTTCCCACAGACACACACTGTGCACGACACACTCTTCTTTTCACTGCACATTCTGTGTATTGTGCACCCATTGCGCACGTGTCATAGTTGTAACCCATGCATATCTCTAGTTTTTCAAAATTGTAAGGGTTTTTATGATTATTTGAAGGCCCCTAGCATTCAAATTTTTTCTTTCATGCACTTTTTAAGGCACATGCACTCCACTTAGAGTCCTTTCCCATATGAAAGGTTAGCTAACATAGGCACTTAGGGGGTAAAAAGAACCAAATATTCTCCTATTTTTCTTTGGTTGCCACATGGATGGCTTGTTTGGCTTGTAAAATTTTAAGTTGAGATTCTCAATATCATACATAAATCACTTACATTGGAACGATAAGTTAACTTTGACCCTTGAGTATGATCTTCTCTCACACCCTAGTGTGATCTTGAGAATCATAAAGATGGTTAAAGGGACATTTCATCTCCCTTAATAAAAATCTTTAGGAGAGGACAAAACCCCCTAGAGTTCCTCTTAGTTTTTTGAAATTATCTAAAAAGTTTTGTAAGGGCCAATACATGCCCACATGTTGCAAACTTAGGATAGTTTCTTAAAATATCTTTCTTAGTTTACATAACAATCTATGGAAGTTTAAAAATCAAAGTAATGGGCCCATACATGCCCACGTGCTTGCAATATAGGATAGTTTCAAAGCTTTCTTAGTGTAAACAACATTTAGGGAGTTTAAAGGATTTGTAAAGGACCCATATGTCCACATTGCTAGTTCTTTAGAGCTTTTCAAATTCCACAAGGTTGTACCAATCACACGTAGTAATCTAGGTAAAGAAGATTTGTAAGGACCACAGGAAGTCCAAATGTTGCAATCTCACACCTAACTTATTAAAAACTTGTCACACTTTCTCACTTACTTGCACACAAAGTCACTCCCCACACACATAATTTATATTTTTAGTGGAGGTTGAAGTAGGTTTTCTCCAAATGAATTTTGAAATGTCCCACTACTTCTTTGGAAATTATCCACACCCATTAATTCAAACGAGATTGGTTCACACCCCAATCTCTCATACCATCACATCTAAAAAAATTCTAAAAACTCACTAAGTTTTCCTCCACGGGAGGTGCCAAAAGAATTTTTTTAGTCTAGGTAGGATCTCGGGGGTAGGCATCCAAATAACCCCTCGTTATCTAGTTCTCACGTTTTCAAACATAGAAGTTCAGAAATAGGGAACTTTAAAATCCTCCAATTCAAGTGTTCCTACACCATAAGGCAAGGAGATACCCATGAAGGGTTGAAGGCCGAGGTTCAGTTTTTCTACGCATCCCTCCTTGAGTCACCCAACTCTTGGAAGGGCATCCATCCCGTGACCCATTTATGAGGCTGAAAATCTAAATGTCGCACTTTGACCGATGTACCTAGTGACCAAAATTTAGGACATCTACCAAGATGGCGATTATGGGCTGCAATTGCACCTTGATCAGATTTTGTGTGGCTATTGGGAAATATTGCCAACTCTTTTGGGATATGCACCCTCTACCCCTCATTATAACTGATTATTTCAACCTTCACTAGCTCCTCTTCCAGTGGCTTCAGACCCCATTGTTGAGTGATTTTGGAAGGCCCGGTGCTATTTGAGAGGAAGTATGATACGTATTTTAGGACACAAGCATTTGTTTTTACTTATTCCCCCACGTAGAAAAAATCCACCTATCCACATGTTTGCTTATTTGCAGTTGATTTATGTATGATGCTCATTTGATTACATGCAATTGTGAGTTGTACTATCTTGTGAAGGTACAAATTATACAAAGCTCTCTTGTCACCATTTTGAGTTTTTCTCTTTTCACCATTTTCACACATTCACTTTTCTATTCGGAAACCATAGGGGACCCACAGAATTCTCTTCGTTCCAGAAGCTTGTAAAATCTTCCTCCTATTCTAAGAGTAGTCCCTAGTCTTGCCAACTCACTGGCTCAACCATCTCACACTCCCGTAAGTGATACTATTTTGGTATCATAGTTAATTGGTTCCACTTTTCTTGGGTATAATTCCCAATTCCATCCATCCACTAGTTCTCCTTCACAAGGAGGCGGGGGGGAAACTTATTCTCAAGTGAGAAGTACAACCCCACCAAACCTATCTCAAGGAACAGGTCCACCACCTGCTCATATGATGGCTGGAAATAATCCTCCACCAAATATCCCTATTGCATACTTGGCATCCCTTAACCTTCCTAATTTAACCAAACTCATGAATGATCCCATTTTGCATGATTCCACTTGGCCCATTATGCCTACCAAAATACCTTCAGACATTCCAAAGTTTGCAGAAAAACCAAGGGATGATCCCTCCAACCATGTTATGAACTTACACTTATGGTGATATTCAAAAAGCATCATGGATGATTCCATCTGCTTGATATTGTTTCAAAAAACTCTCACGAGGTCCTCAACCAAATGGTATTTGGACGAAAAATCAGGGTCCCATGTGACCTTTGAATCGTTGGCCAAAGCCTTTTTGTCCTTTTTCCAACTACTAGTTCGTCATGATACTAGCTTAGAACTTCTCTCAGATTTCAAATAGACTATTGCTATCCATATAGTCGATCACATCCATGAGTGGCATTGGCACCATAGTTTGTGTAAAGAAGAAACCACCAAAGAACAATGTCTCAATTGGTTTCTCAAGTCACTCATCTTTGTTATCACCAAGGATGTCACATCCACTTTTCCTTAGTCAAAAGAGGAAGCCATCAGCAAAGCCCAACAATTTGATCTCATCTATGCTCAATCAAGTTACTTGTACACAATGTTACTTGATGCACCCAGAAGCATACCATATGGCCAGGACAAACCTAGAATGTCCCATGCTATGAATGGGTTGATTGATTCCATGACACACCAAAACCCTTACAGCCAATCGCCACCTATTTATGGTGCACCTTAGTATCTGCAACCTTATGGAGGGCCATCTTATTACCCTCCCCCCACTTACCAACAACCATTTTCTGTTGTTCCACCTCAGTCGTTGGGGGGACCCCCACTGCTACCCTAGATGCATCTGGTCCCTCAATCAAGTGTGGGTCCACCCCCAACCCCTACATGCAACCATAATAGTTGTGGAGATACTTCAAATTCCTATACGCCATATGGCTCGACCCCATAAAACAATTTGTACTTTCCATTTCCTGGTCCTCCACAGCTAGTTACTCCTCCACAAGGACACCCACATGACGGGGTTAATTTTGTTCAGCCTTCTCCCATTCAACAACTTCAGGATTTTGAACAATTGAATACCGAAAATCCGACCCATCAGCTGAATAATGCCAAGAATAAATGGAAAAACTGAAATAATAATAACCCGGGACTAGGAGGAAATAACCCCCAACAAAACCATCCCGCTGGGGGCAAATTGAATCAAGGCAACCAAAACCCCCATGGGGACAATAACAACAAATGACTAGGGAAGAAAAACAAAAATCTCAAGATGAACTTACCTTGCACTCTTTGTGGCAAGTATGGACATTATAATCACCATTTACTCCAAATTTCCAACTTCAAATGGATGAAAGAATCCATGAATGCACAACGTACTCCAGCGTCATTTGCCCCTCAGTAGGCCCCACAATAGTACTTGCAACATCCACCTCCAACCGTTTTTCAAAACCCTATTCCACACCAAGGTGTGATGAATACCCAATAGGAGGTACACCTTGTTCCACCTGAAATGGGGAAATGTCAAAACCCAAGTCCCAATCAACCTTGAAATACGGTCGATCGCAACATCCTCCTTACCAACGAAGAAGAGATTATTTTGCAAACCAGCGGTCGCCAGTATGGTGTTCCCCTGAATCTACCCCAACCACCTCATAAATGTCTCCATATACAGTCAGACCACCATTGATGATTCCACACCCTAACAATGAACCAAACCCTCATATACCTTGTATATCATTACGACGGAATGTCCATAACCCTCATGCTAGGGTAGCATGTAACTACAGTCTCATCGACGACTTAGCACAGTATCATGCAGCCATGTTTGTGTTGGAGGTCCTCCAAACGTGTCCAACTCAATGGAAATCCTTTATTTTTGCCTTGGGGGCAGTCGAACCAGTTTATACTAGACTCATCACCTTTGATCTAGATAGTGGAGAACCATGCCTCCCCGCCCTGGTATCTTTTCAGATACCAGTTAAGATCTAGAACATCGTAGTACATCGATGTATCATCGATGAAGGTGCATCCACATGCATCATGTCCAAAGTATTATGGAAAAAACTTGGATCACCGAAGCTAGTAGCATCTTCCATCACCTTGAGAGAAAATGATGATCGACCCTCGTCCCCTGAAGGGCTCTTCCAAAATGTCCACGTCGAACTCGGGGGAAAAAATATCCTCATTGAAATTGAAGTTATCAATGCTCCACTTGATTACAATATATTTTTTGGGCGTAGCTACATGTATGCTATGAAGGAAGTAGCCTCTTTTGTGTTTCGAATGATTATGTTCCCCCGCAATGGAAAAATTGTCACCATCGACCAAATTACACATTACGAGCATGACCATTCTGCCAACATTGATAGAATTATTCCTCTTGTATGCACTATCTTAGACGCTTATTCGGTCATAAACATGGGTCCCGACATTTTCAAGTACCCATCCTTGTTGGGGGCATATCATGGAGCGCCACCCCTCTTACACCCTTCAACACAAGTGTGTACAGTATCTTCTAATGGAACAGATCCCAAAGCCACTACTCCTCCCACTGAGGCCTCTCCTCACATCTAACTTCCACCAGTTGAAGAACTATTACCTTAGGAATTCCCTGAGAACCCTATTGCACCACTTATCTCCGATTCCCCCCCCCTCTAAGGGAAAATCCCAGTTTGGGAGACAATCCCCCAAGCCATTACCCAAATTCCTTTCGTCTACGCCCCACCTAGAGTCCAAGCATTCCAGGTAGTTGCAACCCTTACCCTTCCTAACATGGTGCTCGCCATCCCTATATGGTATCTTCATCCACCTGCGATGGTTCCTCAACCATCTCTCCCTCCTTAGACAGAGGGAATCCCCATGCACATATCAGTACAAGCTTCTGTCATACCACCCTCACCCCAAGAGTTGACACCTCTACCATTGTTGGGGGAAGAAGAAAGAATAAAGATCCCACAGCTCCACTTCCTCTTCGAGTTCAACCTCCTTGCGCATTATGCAAGAGAGGAAAACCCATTAATATATGTCCTACTCTTCCTGAGTTACGCAAATTGATTTAGCTCTCATGAGCAGCCACATTGCTCGCCACTCCACCAAGTACATCCACTGCTACTGTAGAGTCCTCAACCACATGCAATAACAGTTTGTGAACCAAATTCACTTGTGGCATCTGTTTATACTATGGCCACTACACTCATCATTGCCCGGCTCTACCTCAATTTCGCCAAACGTTAGTCGCAGTACACCAAACATCTCAACCAGAGCCTTCTTAGTCACCCCCTACTGGGACTCACCTTGTCGATATTCAATATGTTTCGTTGGACGTCTCTAAGAAAACGAGATACCCTCCACAGTATCGGGACATCCACTTTATGTCCAACAGTCCCTTGCACCCTGTACACGATATCTCGTCTGTGTCCTCACCATTGGAGGACAATAACGCTTAGCCACTGACAATCCCCTATGTCACCTACCAAGATCCCCTGTATTCTCACATTTTTCACTGCGATGAATATACCCTGGAGGAACTCACTACCCCCGATTGCCCATGGAATATGCTCCATCATCGAGCACTTTTTATTTCACAGGAATCCTTTCACCCCCCTATCCAAGACTCCATGTGCATAATTGAAATCAAGGATTTTTTTCCTTCAGGGCATATAGACTGGTTCAATAACCCTATCCCTACCCTAAATGATTTTGAAGAAGACAACATGGCCAACATTTCCCCCACTGTCAAAATTGACATTTCCATTAAACCGGGAATCATAGAATAAATCACCATTGGTGCTGACAAAGCTCTCTTTCAGGAATATCGAGATAGTTTTTCCTAGTCATATACAGAGATTCCAGGCCTCAATAAGTCTATAGTCGAACATCGCATCGACACTTGGCCAGATGTCTCCCCAGTTTCAAAAAAGCAATGCCCTCTTCACCGATCCAAAGTGGTGGATATCAAAGCTGAAATTAACAAGTTACGTGATGTTGGGTTCATTTACCCCATTGTGTATACTTCATGGGTCTCCAACCTCGTCCCCATTAACAAGAAACAGGGAACTATTTGCGTCTGCATTGACTTTCGCGATCTCAACCACGCTTGTCCCAAAGACAATTTTCCAACCCCTTTCATCGACCAAATTATCGATGACTATGTCGTCCATGAGGCACTATCCTTTATGGATGGGTTCTTCAACTACAATCAAATCCAAATCCATCCAGCAGATCAATATAAAACCGATTTTACTACCCCTTGGGGTACCTTTTCTTATCGCATCATGCCTTTCAGACTCAAGAACGTAGGTGTTACATTTCAATGGGCCATGACCTATGCTTTCCATGATCTTGCTTGCATCATCCTTGCTTATTTGGACGAACTCATTGCTCGATCCAAAAAGCGCACTGGTGGGCCCCTACCCAAAAATACCCTTGTACGGTCCTTCGTACACCCCCTAACTACATTCTACCAATTTCACATTATGCGAGAGGATAGGACCACTAACCTGTCTCTCACAACTCTCGGATCAGTAGACTCATGCTCCCGTAATCTCCAAATATCCTGAGAATGCTCTCATCAAATCAGCTACAATGGAGGGTACAAATGAGGTGGCATTGTGGGCCCACCAGCCATATATATTCCCTTTTTCCAAAATTCCACACTCAGTTACAGGAGCCCAGAACCTCTGTTTTTTTATCTATTCTCAACCACAGGATCCTGGTCCTGCCATCTACACATTCACAATCCTCGGGCCATCATCTAAACTTGGCCCTAGCGGAGCATTTTTCTCACGTCACATTCAAGTACGCATGCTCATGTTTAAATGTTATCAAATAATTGTTATATGTTATTTATCATTAGATATTTTTCACGTCAAGTATTCATTTTTCATGTGTTCAGGTACTTGTTCCGCAAGTGACATTGCCCCTTTAGGTATATGTTCGACACTGGCATGTAATTATTCCCTCTTAAAATCAATTGCATATCCCAGTCATACCCTCTGACATTTACCTTTAGGTTCCTTACATATGGCTCTGCAGTACCTTTACCTCTACTGCATTTGGGTATTTTCACTCATTAGCACTCTCCCCCACATGAGTTGTTCCATTCATAGTTCCCCTTGGAAACTTGACACTCGTGCTTATTTCACCCCTTAGGGATGGGAGTTCTAATAGTCTCATGCACTTCCGAGAATGAACCCCATATTTCTTCTCATCATATTGCTAGCTTTCCCAATGGACTCCTAGGTCATATCATCTCTATTCTATGGACTATACCTCCGCAGTATCATTAGCCCTCGATCTCATCCACGATTAGTTTTCCCATCTGCATATTGTCCTCCATTCATTTACCTAATACAGAAACCCACCTATGGGGGCCCCACCCTCCACCAGTCCTCTTTCACAACTTGTGTCATAATAGGCCAAGCCTTATTGCACTGGGGCACCTATTTCTGTATCTGTATACTCAACCCAAATTATTCTTTATTTATTTGGTAATTGTAAAAATCCTTTGTTTCCATCATTTACTTATCTTTTTGTCACCACCCTTGATGACCTTCTTTTTCCCTAGAAACGCAACCCAGGTCACCCTTAGTTGGGGCATCCAATATTTTTTCATTCTAACATCATTCACGAACCCTGAGTATCCCAAGTCCATGTACCCATGATCTCTGATTTTTTCCACTTTGTTAGCCTCTAGCACAGTTTAACCCCATATCTAGTCATCCCCCTGACACTAGATACAATTTTACGGTTGTTGCCAATCATCCTTCAAAATTCCCCAACCAAGGGAAATCTTGAGTCTCACCGCATCTTGACTTCGTTCATGTTACCTGTCAGTACATGATATCATCTCAGTGGATTTCACGAAGCCCTTTGCTTCTTGGCATCACATCTCCCTTTTTGTCGACATCAGCATAGTTCCCAGAAGGATGACAGTATCTTGACTCTCATTACCTTCACAATGAGGAGTCTCGGACAACACAAAGAGAATCATCATTGCTCTCTGATTCTATTGACCCCCATAACATTCGACTTCAGCAAACTCTCATGTTATGGTGGGTCTTACTATGTGACTATTGCAGTTGTTTCATACCAGTCGAAGACCTCTAAATTTGTTAGGCCATCAATGCCTATGAGTCATCGACCATTCTTATAGTCATCCTTGTCTCACTTCAAAGTACGTTCACCATTCAGAATTTTCATCTGTCGTCATCAACCGCCCCCGAGGGTGCTGCAGTTCTCTACATCAACATACATCTTTAGTTATCGTCTCACATTTTGGTTACATGAAATGAGCATGGGGCATGCCCGCCTCGTTTGTACACATATTTTCTTTTTCTCCCTAGAGAAAGGTTTGGGTCCCACAGTTTTCCTTCTCCCTCCGGTGGATCGCTCTTGCAGTTCCTCTCTTCACTCTTCATTACAATGGAACTCTCAGTAAAAGAAACATTGATTTATTTCAGTTATACATATGCTCCTAACCTCACACATCAAAGGGCATCTGTTATCACTGAAATATCGTCCGCAACATTGCACACAAATGGTTAAGGAAAGACAACAATGACAACAACAATTAGTCCACCTACAGCACGGAAATGCATTCAAAGGGAAAAAAACTATACAATTGGGTCAAAAATTGACATGCACAAATTCACCAAAGGAAGCGTGTGCATAGTTGGCAGTATGTGCGGGCCAACAAATCCATCAGAGCGCACAATGTGCCAAGTGCGCGACTGTGTACGAGAAAATTCATGCACTTCTATGAACGACGCATTTATGGATCTTGTCTGTTGAAATATTGTGTAACTACAAAAAATATTCTATTTATTATTTATCTATTATTCATTATACCAATCCCCTTTTGTGGATTAATCATGTTGGGCTTTGTAATTGACCAAATCCCCTTTTTCGGATTGGTCAAACCCTAATTGTAATATTCAAATTAAGAAGTCGGCCCCTAGGAAAATTAAAGTGGTTCTAACAACCTAGAAAGACAAGTCATCCCTGCCAGTGAAAAGACACCTCCTTTCAGTGCTTTCCATTTTGTCTAAATAAAGGAAGCCAACCACTCATTTACACACACACTCAACTCACTCATCTAGTGCGCAAGTATAGAAGGAAGTTGCAGTTACCAATTGTCAAGAGAAGGAAGAGAGAGAGGTGCATTGCTTGGGAGAGGACATTCTCTAGTGTTTGGTTTATTATCTTGGCATTGGATTTTTTGTTCTAGCATCATGGTGGTTTGTCTCTCGTAGAGAGAAATATATTCTAGAACTGTACTTGGTTATTGAATCTATATTAAAGAAGTTTTGTTGGGTTTTGTTCCCCTTGAGGGTTTCCCAGGATAAATGATTGTGTACTCTTGTGATTGTGTTTCTCTCAGTGATCCTATATCTGCTATGGTTATCTAGTAAATTGAAACAGACCTAATAATAGCTTAAACTTTAACATGGTATCAGAGCTAAGCTGAAGAGAGCATCTTTCACAGGAAAAAGAAAAACGTCATTGTTGTCGTACAAGAAAATTAGGGCTTTATATTGRAGAGGAATTTCAGCCCAAAGATCATCTACAAAAGTGCGTCCTAGCCTAAGGAACTCATTGACACCTTAAGCACACCTTTTCAGTAGATAGAACTCCAGGAAAGTGAAACCCTAGTTTTCACTAGTACCARAAGTACCAGAAAACCAAAAGTACCAGGAAACTAGAAGTACCAGAAGCACCAGTCCAGAAATCTGTTGGTCCAGTTTCAAGGGTCAAAAATTGGAATTTTCATAAACTAACTACACCAGGCTAYTCGCCTCAGCCAAGCRCACCTCCTAGTAAGCTCAAAATTCAATTTTGAKCATTTTCATTTTTTGGTCATTTTCCTAGCTCCAGGTAAAAGATGTCTGCAAGMACTAAGCTTGTTGACAAGATAGAATGTGTGGAAAACTTTCRTTCCTGGAAGTATAAGATCACACTCATTCTTGAAGAGAATGACCTAGCAAGATTCATTAAGAAAATGTACCAAAACTCGWYGAYGTTGTAGCTAAAGCAAAACACCAAAAAGACACCGTTAGGGCCAATAGAATCATTGCAGATTCTATCAAAGATCACTTGATTCCTCAAGTGGCCTCAAATAAGAATCCAAAATAAATGTTTGATGCCCTAACCCGATTATATGAAGGAAAAGAAAGCATCAAGCACATGTGGCAAAGGAAGAGGAATCTCCTTCCTCAAAGAAAACTTTAGTAGAAATTGAGGATTAGGTACTTTAAGTTGAAGATAGTCGATTTGAAGAAAGATAACAAATGGTGGAGTCTGTGGAGCCTCCCCACACAAAAACAAAAGATAAGTATTCATGTTATTTTAGTATCTTGTTTACTTTAATACTTTATCATTACAAGTTAGATTTTTGTGCGAATGTTAATTAACCTCGTTTTATTTCAGTTTCTATGCAGACTTATGAAGGAAGTATCAAAGAAGAGGATAAAGAAAGAGATAAAATATTTATTTCAGGTATGATCAATCATGAGAGTGGAAAACGTATGTGTTTAGCTATGATAGTAAGAAAATATTTGGTAATTTCATAGCTAGAGTGAAAAAGAGTTCAAAAGTCTTAATCATGATATAGTTTCATTTGATTACTGCTTCTTGTTACTGACTGATTAGCTAAGTGACATATCTCAGAAAACATATTGTAAGTAATTTTACATGTCTTCAAAGAAAGAACTTATGCCTTGACTTCCAGAAGTTAGACAGCATGAGAAGGACTTATGATATGGTGACAGTCAGTAAGAACCAGACAGTATCCAGTATTCATATAGGAGCAGAAGGCTCCTAAAGATGCAAAACAGAAATGTTCAAGATGAAGAGAAAGATGGATACTTAGATATGGTTGATGAGATGCAGGTAACTACAGGTTGCTCCAGTATCGTTCTTATAGATGCAGAGGGAGCAGGTTGATCCAGTATGAAGTCAAAAAGAAATAAATGTTTGAACTTAAGAAGGCACCTAGGATATTGCAGAAGAGAACTTCAAGGATGATGATTATCAGATGTTACACAATTAAAGAAGCTCGTAGTTTGGTGCAAGAGGGAGCTATGTCTTCGAGTTCGAAATGGAGGATCGTGATTTGGCGCAGTTAGGAAAGACGTGGTCCATGGAATAGTTTACTCAGATGAGTAATGAGATATTTTAATCAAGATGAAAGTTATCCAGATGAATGGTGCCTAGAAAATGGGTAGCATGGTATTATACCATGGAAATATCTTAGACCACAAGATATTTTTCAGATCCCATAGTTAGACCTTCGTAGAGAAGTAATGAGCAATCCCACAGATATACCTTCATAGAGAAGGAAAAGAGAAGAGACCTTTGTAGAGAAGGAGAAAGAGAAGAGACCTTCGTAGAGAAGGGGAATGAGAAATTTGTCAAGGTTGGCCTATGTCCAAGTGTTGAGTTTTGGATACTCTAGGGACATGCTAGAATACCCTCGTAGAGAGGGGTGTGACCACCCTCGTATAGAGGAGTGTGGATGTTTCTCCAAGGGGAAGCGGGCAGATACTCTCCTCTAGCCAAGGATTGAGTATCCTAGAATACAAACCTTGACCATGTGGAATGGTTAGTTGGATCTTGAGGTTTGTGTCGTGATCCTGCGTGGATCATGGAAAGAGAGTCTAGTCTTTCCCACTAGCATCTTAGCTTCTCTAGTTCATTTGGGATGACTAGGAGTGAATCTATGGTAGTATTCCTCCCCAGTGGATGGGTGAGATAGATGACTACAAGAGAAGGGAGAACATAAAAGGAATGACAAAACTCATAGAATATATTTTGTGTGAAGATAAGACATATTCTATGTGAAGATAATATATCTTTTGTGTGAAGATAAGAAAGAATATATTGTGTGTGAAGATAAAATAAAGAAAGAGTATCTTTTGCATGAAGATAAAGAGAACAAAACTTCTTTAATATGGATTCATGGAGAACCAGTCAGTGATCAAGATGTCAGATGACCAAGTGGACTATATTGATGCCTCATGTTACCTAGTTGATGATATTGCCCAGTTGATGATGTTATGCAGTTGATGTTGTTATCTAGTTGATGATGTTACCTAGTTGATGATGACATCCAGTGACCTATCAAAAGATAAAGAATATCATTCTTGTTAAGAGGGAGTGTTGAAATATTGTGTAACTACAAAGAATGTTCTATTTATTATTTATCTATTATTCATTAGATCAATCCCCTTTTATGGATTGATCATGTCGGGGTTTTTAATTGACCAAATCCCCTTTTGTGGATTGGTCAAACCCTAATTGTAATATGAAAATTAAGAAGTCGGCCCCCGGGAAAATTAAAGTGGTTCTAACCACCCAGAAAGACAAGTCGGCCCTGCCAGTGAAGAGACACCTCCTTTCAACGCTTTCCATTTTTTATAAATAAAGGAACCCATCCACTCATTTACACATGCACTCAGCTCACTCATCTAGTGCGCAAGTATAGAAGGAAGTTGCAGTTACCAGTTGTTAGGAGAAGGAAGAGAGAGAGGCACATTGCTTGGGAGAGGACATTCTCTAGTGTTTGGTTTATTGTCTTGTCATTGGATTTTCTATTCTAGAATCATGGTGGTTTGTCTCTCGTAGAGAGAGAGTTATTCTGGAACTGTATTTTTTTATTGAGTCTATATTAAAGAATTTTTTCTGGTTTTTCTTCCCCTTGAGGGTTTCCCGGGATAAATGCTTGTGTACTCTTGTGATTTTGTTTCTCTCAGTGATCCTAAATATGCTATGGTTATCTAGTAAATTGAAAGAGACCTAATAATAGATTAAAATTTAACATTGTCGGCCCCTCAACCACTTATGGACCAACTCCCAACACGATTTGACCCTCATATCTGAGGGAAATCTGAATGGGAGGTTGGTCAAGGACTAGAGGGTGCCCTAAAAGGCCCCTTCTTCACACCAAGAACCAATTACATTTTGTCTTGAATAAGTGATATAAATAAGATCCATGGGTGCACTAAGAAACGAAGATCTTCATAGTATTTTTATGCTGCAAGAATTCTCCCTTGAGAATCCTCTTTTCTCTTTAGATCCTTCGAACATCATTGAAATAGGCCATTCCACTGACCTCTTGAGGGAATATGCAGTGTTGTTCTTCACCATTTGTCACTTTCTTCCATTGTCTGAAGAGATCTCCATTAGAGAACTCAATATCCCTCCCAAGGAGGAAGAGGCGACTCATAAGTCCTCATTTTTCTCTATGGTGTTTTTCCTACTAATCTATTGATCCATTGGTAGCATTATGTTGGTCATTGGTTGATTTTTATGGTTCTAAGTTTCTCATGCTTTCTAACTTTTATTTCTTATTTGTTTTATTTTTATTTATTTGTTTATACATGTGTTTGGCTTGTTTAACCCACTCACAAACTTTTGTCTTGTCTAGCAGGCTCATCTAGACATGCAAGTGTTGTTATTTTGCTCACCCAAGTGACAAAACCAACACAAAAACGTATATGGATTTAGAATCTTGTTAAATTCTCAACAAAACTTAGATCACTAAATTTTGAGCTAAATAGAAACATGGGTGTGCATTTCCATCAGGGCACTTTATATTGTTTTGGTGTCCCAATTTACAAGGTAGAATTTGCCTCTTTTACATAGTAGCCACTTTTATGTTTGCAAACACAAAACTAAATATGTAGATAGGTGTAACATTATCTAAGACACCCTTAGAAAATTGAATCACTGAAATTGAAAGTGTGTTAAGACCTGGGCGTGCATTTTCATCATACTTTGGTTTCGTGCGTTTTAAGTGTTTCCCCCTTTATGGATTTTTTTGCATTTACAAAAGAGTTTTTAACCTTTATGCACAGTAGAGGTTTTTTGGTTTGAAAATGCACAAATAAAGGTATGAATATATGTAAAATGATAAAATACAAACTCCACAAATTTTATCACTCAATTTGGAGGTCATATGAGTCCTAGGTGTGCATTTTATAGTAATCTAGTTTTACCCTTGATTTTACAAAAGGTCTAGAATTTGGGTTACGGGTAGAAGTCTTTTTTCATTTGAAAATGCACTTTGGATGATATAGATAGATTCATAATGTTATTAATTTCACCCAAAAACTTATATCACTAAATTTGGAGCTATATAGAAGCATGAGCATGCATTTTTATTAGGGCACTTTTTATTGTTTTAGTCTCTCAATTTACAAGGTAGATTTTGCCTCTTTTACACAACAATCACTTGTATGTTCACAAATGCAAAACTAAATATGTACAAATGTGTAAAATTATCTAAGACACCCTCATAAACTTGAATCACTCAAATTGTAGGTGTGTTAAGTCCTAGGATTGCATTTTTCATCATGCCCTGGTTTCATGCATTTTTAAGCATTTTTCCCTTTATGCATTGTTTTTTCATTTACAAGGAAGTTTTTAGCCTTTATGCAGAGTATAAGGAGTTTGGTTTGAAAATGCATAAGTAAAGGTATGAATAGATGTAAAATGATAAAAAAACAAACTCTACAAATTTAATCACTCAATTTGGAGGTCATATGTGTCTTAGGCGTGCATTTTATAGTAACGCAGTTTACCCTCCATTTTACAAAAGGTCTTGAATTTTAGTTCCAAGTAGAAGTCCTTTTTCTTTTGAAAATGCACTCCAGATAATATAGATAGATTTATAATGTTATGAACTTTGCCCCAAAACTTAGATCACTAAATTTGGAGCTATATAGAAGCATGGGCATGTTTTTCCATTAGGGCACTTTCTATTCTATTTGGTCTCTAGATTTACAAGGTTTATTTATTTAATTAGTATTAAGTCATTTAAAATTTTATTCTCTGATGATTTATGCAGGTGTTCACAATGGAAATGAAATTGACAACTAGCTTATATGTGATGTGGTTGTACAAGCTCCTAACATCGACCTCATGGATGTAGGTAGGTAGTACTCATTTTGCCTTTAGCATAATTTATTTAACAAGTACTAACAATCTGACTCGAGTCCCTTCTAAAACCAGTGACTTTGATTCTTTCCACTAGACAAGATAGGTTCCGACAAGATACCTGGACTAGACTTCTTACTTGAAGTTTGACAATTACATAGTATTCAATATAATTTATTGAGAACCATACTTAAGTCATTTTCCCGAAAATAAAATCCTCCACCTGCTCTAATCGAAGGAAGAAAGAAGTGTTTAACTCGGTAGAGATTGGCCTCAATAAGTCTCGTAAGGTCAAGTCTCTATGAGTAATCACCTTCGGGATATAGAGAGTCAAACATCTTTGATTCAAATAACAAAAAAATGTACCAAAGACATAGTATATGATGATGGTAGTGATGTGAGCCTACATATTACTTACATGACATCAAAACTTTGTATCATAAAAAATATATTCAATCATTCCTTCAAAATCTCTATGCCCCACCTATAATGGTACATCTATGTCTTAGGTAACCTCTACAAGTTGAATATGTAAATGGTGGTTGCTCTGTTAAAGGTCGTCAAAATTCTACTATACCACACACTGAACTACTTCATCTGTTGTTAAACGAACCATCTGCAACAGGTCTAGGATGGACTAGTGTTGTAAATCTGTGGTTTACTGTCTAGGGAAAGTTCCTTCTTGTGGGCACCAATTCAAAGGCAACCCACTTGCAATGGACTTCTTTGATCCCGAGGGAGAATCAGGATTCACCCGCGATCCTCTGGACTGTTGGATAATCCAATCCCTGAAAAAACGTTACCAATTAATGTCCCTGAGAAACCACTTCCCAATACCCTCTAAATACAACATGTAGAAATTAGTAATCACTATGCATGTTTTTCACCTAGCTTCTCACTGATGTATGTGCACCACGTGAACACATCCCTGACACTTGTGATGAATGAAGGCTTGAACATATGGGCACCTAATAATTTAGTGAAATTTCCCTTGGCATCTATTGGCAATGTGGTCCTTAGGAATATAGGTTTTGCCTCTTAATGGTAAGTTGAGTCAACTCTTAGGTAGAACTCATATGCATAGAGGTTTTAATTATTGTGTTATTACAAAGTGACATAGTTTAAATGTACTATGTTTTTTAATTTCGTTGATCATTATCATGGAAATCTTGAAATTTAACAAATTAATTATTGGTCAAATCTCGATTTTACATTACTTAAATCATTTTTTTGAATCCATAAATTCATTTAGCACCCTCAAAAACCTCAAAGACAACCAAAACATGAAATCTTGACCATATCCATCCTTCTAAATTTTTTACCAGATTTTAAACAAAACTCATCTAACAAATCAAACAAAACTCAAAGCAACACAAGTTAAATAATTACACCTTGACCCAAAGAGTGTTTCTTTCTATAGTCTTCGAGCTTCCAAAGATGATTCAATCAACAAGGATGAGCTAATTACAAGGCCTTAATTGGAACATTCATCATTAATTGTTGCAATTCCTAAAGAGAGGGTTTTATCAATAACTAAGAAAAACTTCTTTTATTTTATTCTTGTATAAGTAGTAGTTTGGAAGTTTATATTAAATTATTATTTAACCATCATTTTCTTTTATCAAATTGTGTTAGATTATGTTTTTTTTTCTCTCCATTCAATTATTTTCTACTTTATACATAAATTACCTATGTCTTGAGTGTTATTATGAAAAGGATTATTAAATTTTATGGCAAGATTTTTTAAAACAAATTTCATGAATCTATTAATAGATGTTTCTAATATTTTTAATGTTATGACAAGATTTTTTAAAACAAATTTCATAAAATTATTACATAATTTTGTTTCTACAATTTAAAAATTCATTTTATATTTTTCACTTTCAATTCATCTATATATTAAAATTATATTAAAAAGTTTGAATTAAATAATAATTTATTTCTATTAAAAAGTTTTAATTAAATAATAATTTATTTTAAGTCTTTCTTTTAAAAACTCATTTTATATTTTTCACTTTCAATTCATCTATATATTAAAATTATATTAAATTGTTTAATTAAATAATAATTTATTTATATTAAAAAGTTTTAATTAAATAATATTTTATTTTAAGTTTTTCATTTTAAAGATAAATTTTCATTTTAAATATAGTGTCAATTTCTTATATTCATTTTTTCATTATTATAAATCAATTGAATTTCTTTTATAATTTATATATTAATTTTTTAATCAAAATATAATTTAATTTTTTTATTATTCATATGTTTATTAAATTTTGATTAAAGAATAATTTATTTTTTATATTAATTTTAAATATCAGTTTTCATTTTCATTTTAAATAGAGATTCATTTTATTGTATTAATTTTTTTTTTAATTTAGTGTAGTCATTTTTTTATTATTATACATTGATATTTATATAATTTATATACTATTTTTTTATTCAAAATATAATTTAATTTTTTTTATAGTATTCATGTGTTTTTAATATAATTTTTTAGTGAAATTAAATTTCGATTTGATATATAAAGGATTGATTATTATTTTTCCCCTTAGAATTTAATTAGAAAACAATATGTTGAATTCTTAATAATAATAATATGTGTGTGTGGATGTGTGTTGAAACAATGTCGACAATTTTCCATTTTTTTGAAGATATGGGAGGATTTCTAGGCTCCTATTATTCTGTGTTCTGTTGAACCAAATCAACTAAAAATAGAATTGGTTAGGTGCTCATTAAATTTATGTAACTATTTGAGAGATCCTTCATATCTCTGTAAGCCCATAGAGGCAAGTGTGTGGGATGAGTGTGAGATGGTTGTAAGTAAAGTTTGGTTGTTGTAATTCTCCCTTGAGCAATAAGAAAACCAATTATCATTGCCCCGTGGATGTTTCCCTTTTAAAGGATTTTACCACGTAAATTGTTGTGTTCAATTGTGTGATTGTTGTTGTCTTGTGTTATTTTCTATTGAATTTGTTTGCATTTGTGCTTCTAGTGCACAACTAGTGGTATCAGAGCAATGTTGAAAGGAATAGATGATAAGACTGAGTTTTACATTGAAAATCTGGAGGATGAAGGTCGGATTCGTAGACGGATTTGTTCCACACGCGATATTTTTGGCCTATTGCGGGTAAACCCGTTCATAGGGGGCGATAGTTAGTCTCAGACTTTGCCTCTTCAAAAATTATCGAATCATCGCTCCCTAGGGCTTACAGGAGGAGCGATACTGGTGGATCATCGTCATTACATCGTGTAGAATGAGCAATACCTGCGATAAATTTAGTTTTATCGCCACCCATGCTTACTAAAGGGAGTGATAGTTTGGTGCCATCGCACCATACATCTTTCGAGAGGAGCGATAACCGTTGTAAGGTTATTTATGTTGAAGTTTATATGCTCAGAGCACGAGGTTTGAAGTTGGAGCAAACTTTTGTTTTATTATGCACAAAGTTTATGAAGGCGACTTTTATGAGGTATGAATAAGGTATGAAGGTTATGAAGAATCGTCTTGGTAAAAAAATGGGAGAATCACCTTTTTTAGTTAAATTTTAAATTGGTGGAGGATGTCTTTTAAACTTATTAATCTGGACTATAGCAATGAGTTTTCTCTTTGACTCTGTATTAGTTTCTGGTTGACTTTATATTTGTGTGCTATATCTAATGGATAACATAGGAAATTAATATATGTATTTTTTTATATAATAAAAAAAACATATTTTTCTGAAATTTAATTGGCCAATATCTTTGATGTTTTATTGTAGGGTTCACGCCATTCAATGTACAAAATTAATTATACAATTAATAAATTTTCCAAGTCTTGACAAGAATGTTGGGTGCATAAATATTAAATGATGATGGTACTTGACATGTATGCTATGCAGATTGGAGAGTACCCTCATCTGCAGCTAACCAAGCCACTTTACGATGGAAAATGAAAATGTGTGTCGTGAAGAACAAGTGTCAGTACTAGTTGGGCTATGCAGAGTTGTAAGCATTGAATTATATGTGGATAAAGTATATCCTATATTATGGATACTGATGTTTGAAAATGAGACCTTAATATAATTTATTTATTAAAATATAATAGAATAGTATTACAAGTAATGTAATTAATAAAATTTAATTAAGATATAATTAATAGTTAGAAAATGTATTATAAATTATATTATAAGTAACTATTATATATAATAAATATTATTATATATGTAATTACTATATTGTTATTGTTAAAAGTTAAATATATTACAAATAATTTAATTAATTAGTAAGATTTAATTAAGATATAATTAATAGTTAGAAAATGTATTATAAATTATGTTATAAGTAACTATTATATATAATAAATACTATTATATATATAATTACTATATTGTTATTGTTAGAAACTAAATATATTACAAATAATTTAATTGTAGGTTAAATTATATTACAAGTTACTAATATATATATATATATATATATATATATATATATATATATATATGTAATTAATATTATTAAAAGTTAAATATAGTAAAAGTAATATAATTGTAATTATTTATATATAATATTACAAGTTAGAATAATATATATCTATATTAAATCTAATATAAATTAGAATAATATATAGCTATATTAAATCTAATAATATATATATTAGTGTAATAATAAACTAATAATGTTAAATTTAATAATATATATTAGTGTAATAATAAACAATTGTAGTAGGACTTAATGCTTTGGAAGTTAATATTTTTGAATGTTTTCAAAAAATTGAAGATTATTCAACCTTAAAAGTTAATAATATTAAGTTAATGTTTTCAAAGAACCGATGATTTTCCAATCTGCATACTTTTTAATATACAATAAAATATTTCTTTGTCTTTGTTTTTAATATAAGTTTTTTTTGAAGAAGAGCCGATTATTCAACCTTAAAAGTTAATAATATTAAGTTAATGTTTTCAAATAACTGATGATTTTCCAATCTGCATACCTTTTTAATATACAATAAAATATTTCTTTGTCTTTGTTTTTAATATAAGATTTTTGAAGAAGAGCCTGCCATTTCTAGGATATAGGTGTAAATAATTTTTATTTTTTTAAGTCTAGTATGACCTAAAAGTTTAGGTAATAATTATAATTTATTAGCAATATATATATATAATACTTTTAATATTTCTTTTATAATTTAATATTAATTAATTTACATCAATTACATATTCATTATATAAATACTAAGATTTAATCTCACAAGCACTAGTGTAAATGTTTTATGTTTTGGTTTTTTTTAGGTGATATTTTCTTGGGATATTTGTTCAAAATTCCGTGAAAAATTGTTAGATCATTAGATTTGAGTAATTATTTTTGTATAATCCTAGTGCCCCAAGGGTTTTTCAGCATGTTGAATCCATTTCTACTTTCAAAAAGGGATTTTAAACAATAGAAAATAATGATTCCGTGCAACACATTTCCACAAAAAAAAAAAGTCAAAAAGTAAAACAGTTAGACAACTCCCAATTAAATTATTCAAAGTCGTACACCTCCATATCTAGCAAGATTTTGTCTACCAAATTATTTAAATAATGGTTATTATTTTAGACTTGTTATAATTTTAAATAATAATGGTTATCAATTTCTAAACCAATCTCTAAAAGTATCCTTCTAAAACTGCAAGAGGCCATGTCATGCACCTCTTGTTTCTTTAAGAGGTGGACACTTTTATATATTAGTAAAAGGTTTTAAACATATATATTAAATATTTGTGGTTTGTTATTAAATCTTTTAATTAATATTTATATTTTGGGGTTCTCCTTTAAACATAATATTGGTCCTCCTTAATAATAATAATAAAAAAATGGTTTTATAAGTTGTAGTTTTTTTGGTTGGTTTGTGTTAATGAAAAAGGCCCGGAGTTCTAAATTTGAGGTGGAGAAATTCAATGGAAAAAAATAACTTTGAGCTATGGAAGCTTAAGATGCGGGATCTGCTCGTACAACAAGGATTGCAAAAGGCGTTCGCGGGCGAGACAAAATAACTAACAAGCATGACAGATGAAGATTGGGAAGATCTGGATGAAAGAGCTTTCAGTACCATTCATTTGTGTTTGGAAGATGAAGTTTTGTTTAACATCATTGGAGAGGAGACAACAATAGACTTATGGAGCAAGATGGAAAGTCTTTATATGACAAAGTCATTGACGAACAAAATCTTCTTGAAGAGATAGTTGTATAGCTTACAGATGAAAGAAGATACAAAAATTGTTGATAATTTAAACGTTTTCAATACTCTAATTTGTCAATTATCTAATATGGAAGTATAATACGAAGATGGGGACAAAGCAGTTGTCATATTGTCTTCATTACCTGAATCTTGGAATCATTTAGTCATATTTATGTGGTTTAGCACAACATACGCCCATGATTATGATATTGTTGTGGGAGCTCTATTGTTTGAGGAGATGAGGAGAAAATTCAGCCAAGAAACCTCAACATCAGAAACAATGGTGGCTAGATGTCAATCTAAAGAAAGAGGGCAGACTCTGAGAGGTACATCAAGATCTAAGTCAAAAGGCAAGAAGGGTAAGCTAAAATATTGGTATTGTAGCAAATGAGGGCATCTCAAGAAGGATTGTTGGAAAAGACAAACATCCAAAGAGGACTCCACAAAGGAAGCAAATGAAGCAAATTTAGTTGAAACAAGTTCTAGTACGATAGATGAGGTATTGTATGTTTGTAATGTTTCACAACATTATCAGCATTGGTTGTTAGAATTTGGTGCATCCAATCATATGTGTCTTCATAGAAATTTGTTCTCAACTTACAAAACTATTGATGACGGTGTTGTTTTTATGGGAAATGACATTTATTGCAAGATTATTGGGATTGGTAGCATCCATGTTAATATGTATGATTGTATTGTAAGAATGTTAACATATGTGAGGCATGTACATGAACTTAGAAAGAACCTAATATCTTTGGGAGTTCTAGATTCTAGTGGTTATAAATGTACAATTCAATGTGGAGCACTGATGGTGTCGAAAGGCATCTTAATAGTTATGAAGACTAAAAAGATTGGAAATATTTATTGACTAGCAGGAAGAACTAAATCAAA
The DNA here is from genome assembly GCA_009831015.1 of Picea engelmannii. NCBI lineage: Eukaryota > Viridiplantae > Streptophyta > Pinopsida > Pinales > Pinaceae > Picea > Picea engelmannii. The sequence goes on along the minus strand of ML826403.1, from coordinate 24,397 downwards.
TCAAGCAGCGATTGTATCTGAAGGTGCAAGTGACTCTACTCGTTTATGGCATCAACATTTGGGTCATATGAGCGAGAAGAAAAGGCTTAAGTCACTCGGAGATCATAAGTTACTTCCAAGCTTAAAATCTCTGAATTTGAATTTCTACAAACATTGTGCTTATGGAAAATAGTGTAGACAGAGGTTTAAAACAGAGAGACATAGTAGTAAAGGTATCCTTGATTATATCCATCCAGACGTATGGGGACCATCTCCTATAGTTTCTTTTGGAGGATCATTATATTTTGTAACATTTATAGATGATTACTCTAGAAAGGTGTGGATCTATATAGTAAATAGAAAATTTGATGTATTTAATGTATTCAAGCATTTTAAAGCTTTGCTTTAAAAGAGCATTGACAGGTCAATCAAATGTTTAAGAACAGATAATGGAAGTGAATTCACATCTAAGGAATTTGAAAATTATTGCAAGGAAATTGGGATCAAAAGACATAAAACTATGGTGTACACTCAACAAAATGGTGTTGTTGAACGCATGAATAGGACTCTTCTAGAGAGCAAGGAGCATGCGCAGTAACGTCAAATTGCAACAGGAATTGTGGACAGAAGCAGTTCTTATAACATGTTATCTGGTAAATCAGTCACCATTAACTACAATAAAGTGTAAGATCCCAGAAGAGGTATGAACATGTCACCCTTGTGATTATTCAAATCTTTAAATTTTTGGTTGTGAGACCTATGCTCTCATTCCTAAGAATCGACATTTTAAGTTAGATCCCAAATAAAAAAATGTGTATCTTTGTTGGGTATGATGATGGAGTTAAGGGATATGTACTATGGGATCCTAATACCCACAAAATCACCATTAATAGAGATGTCATATTTGATGAATTGTCACTCATAAAATCAGATGTAGATGTTGAAGTGAAACATGCAAAAGTACCACAAACTCAACAAATTTAGTTGGAGACTTGATCATCTATGGGAGAGAAGGAGCATGAAGATGTTCATGAAGAAGCTCTTGCAAAAGAAGATGATACAAAAAAATTCCAGAAAATTGAGGAAATGTTGCAACAATCTCTACAGAGATCTACATGGCTCGGAAATTTCCCTAAGAGGTATGACAATTATGCTACATTTGTTGCTTTGATTTCTAATGATGGAGAACCTACTTGTTCTTAGGAAGCAATAGATGTATATGAAAGTGTTAAATGGAAAGTAACAATGAAAGAAGAAATGGATGCCTTAGAGATGAATGAAACATGGAACCTGGTAGAACATCCAAAGGAAATGAAGGTTGTCGATTGTAAGTGGGTTTACAAATTGAAGAAATGTGTTGATGATAAAGTTGAAAGGTATAAAGTAAGACTGGTGGAAAAAAAGGTATTCTTAGAAGGAAGGTATTGATTTCCATGAATTATTTTCACCAATTGTTAAGCTTGTTTCAATTTGTGTTGTGTTAGCACTAGTTGCTTTACTTGATCTTGAGTTAAAATAGCTAGATGTTCAAACAAAATTTTTACATGGAGATTTGGAAGAGGAAATATATATATGGAACAACCATAAGGGTTTGTTCAAGATCGCAATAAAAAGTTTGTTTGCAAACTCAAGAATTCATCATATGGCCTGAGGCAATCTCCCAAACAATAGTACAATAAGTTTGATTCCTTCATGGTAAGCCACAATTTTACAAGAAGTGAGTATGATCATTGTGTTTACTTTTAAAAGTTGGAAAATGATATTCATTATTTTGGTGTTATATGTTGATGATATGCTTGTAGCAAGCAAAAACATGGTTAAGATCAACAAGTTAAAGAATCAGTTGGCTAGGACGTTTGATATGAAGGATCTAAGAGCAGCTAAACAAATCTTGGGCATGGAGACACATAGAGACAAGAAAAATGGTAAGTTGTGGTTATCACAACAAAAGTATGTGGAGAAAATACTTATAAGGTTCGATATGAATAATGTGAAACCAATAAAAATCTATCACTTCTCATTTCAAACTTTCTTCAAGTTTATGTCCTGATAATGATGAAGAAAATGAATATATATCTTGTGTACCATATGCTAATGCAGTAGGAAATTTGATGTATGCGATGGTAAGTACTAGGCCAGATATTTCACATGCAGTTGGTGTTGTCAATAGATACATGACAAATCCAGGTAAAGAGCATTGGGCAATAGTGAAATGGGTGCTTCGGTATCTTAGGGGCACAAGTAATTATTGTATTACCTATAATGGTTGCAGTGATTTAGTCTTTGGTTATGTCAATTCAGATTTTGCAGTTGACTTGGACAAAAGAATATCTACTTTAGGATATGTCTTTACTCTTGCAGAAGGACTTGTTAGTTAGATGTCAAAGCTTCAAAACATTGTTGCTTTATCCACTACGAAGGAAGAATATATAGTTGCTTCACATGATTGCAAGGAGACAATTTGGTTAAAAGGTTTGTTGGGTGAGTTTGGAAGGATGCAGGGCAAGGTGAAATTATTCTGCGATAGTCAAAGTGTTATTCATTTGGCTAAAAATCCAGCTTATCACAGTAAGACAAAGCATATTCGTATTGAATACCATTTTGTAAGACGAGTCATTGATAAAGGTGGAGTGGCTCTAGAAAAGGTCCATACACAAGAAAATTGTGCAAACATGTTCATGAAACCAATTTTGTTAGAAAAACTACAATGGTGCTTGCCTTCTCTTGGCTTGTAGGAAAGGTGATGAATAAATTTGGGCATGATATATCAGTTAAATTGTAGTCAAGGTGGAGATTGTTGAAACTGTGCCAACCAATTTCCCATGTTTTTGAAGATATGGGTGGATTTCTAGGCTCCAACTATTTTGCATTCAGTTGAACCAAATTAGCTAAAAACAAAATTGGTTAGGTGCTCATTAAACTTATGTAACTGTTTTAGAGATGCTTCATATCTATGTAAGCCCGTAGAGACAAGTGTGTGGGATGAGTGTGAGATGGTTGTAAGTCGAGTTTGACTATTGTAATTCTCCCTTGAACAATAAGAAACCCGATTATCATTACCCCATGGATGTTTCCCTTTTAAAAGGTTTTACCACATAAATCGTGTGTTTAATTGTGTGACTATTGTTGTCTTGTGTTATTTGCTATAAAATCAGTTTTCATTTGTGCTTCAACTACACAACAAGATATATATATATAATTAAAAATTCAACCTATCCTTAATCATAGTGGGAAGAATGACAATCATTTCTTGCAACTAGCTCAGCCTAGCTATGATTCGAACACCTCCATAAATAAAATATAAACGGACTACATCGATATCCATGTTAAAAGTTATAGTACCTTTTTAAATATAATATATGTAACGTTGTTCACAATACCTGGGAGAATTCAGCATTTCAAACTTAGAAATACTTTAACATAAATAAAGTAGTATAATTATTAAAACATGGCAGGTACTAGCCACATCGTGGCTTTTATGCTTGTTTTCATAACTTCTGATAAATAATAGAAGAAGTAAAGGATAACAAATAATCTTTGGTTGATATTTAATCAATGAACTTTATTCGGGATGGATATGATGTTTTTCCGTCTCATATCATTTAAGATATCTGGAAAGATTAGAGATACCCGCCTTCCGTCAATATTCCTTCGGTGTGAAAACACGGTTGTGACAAGTGGAATCACATGGGTATGGACAGTCGGTTTCCTTAACAATACCCTGCCCAAAGTACCAATTTTGTACTGCCTCTGCAATGCTCTGCAATTCAGCCATGAAAAAGGTTTAGCTATCTCAGGAACAAGCCTTGCATATAAACAGAGAAATACAAATAGTTATTATACATTGCATATAAACATAGAAATAGTTACAGTTATTGTTATTTTTAGTTTTTTAAAGCTGAGAAGCTCATGGCTCAAACATAACCCATGTTTATGAGGCACCTACAATCTTTCTTGATTGTTATCAGAATTACCATTACATAATAATTCAGTTAGCTTTTCCTTTAATCTAGGAAATGGCTCAAACCTAACTCTAGGGAATCTGAAAGCTCAAACCTAACTCTACGGAATCTGAAAGCTCAAACCTAACTCCAGGCTTATTGAAGCCCAACGATTCTCGCTGTCGCTAACATATTAAAATGTTTAAAAAATGGTTTATAAAATATAAAAATACCATTACACATCAAGTCATATAGTAATAGAACTTACCAATCCATTTAATTTTGGGGAGTCATTTGCAAGCCAAGTCTCCTGCATTTCAGATTGACAATGTGCATAGCATGAGTTGATAAACATGCCTCCTGATGCAGAGTTCTGAAATATTTTCAATGCATTAAGCATTTCAAGCCTGAAACCTGTAAAGATACAAAATAAAAACAATAAAAACTCTGAAACCTGTAAAGATATAAAATAAAAACTATTAAGTAATAATAATAATAAATAATAATAATTTAATTTTTAAGATCACAGTATAGCTAGACATCAAATTGATGTATGAGGCCTTTTTGTTTGTGGAACCAGAAACCCCCTCCGTGCAGTGATTTAACTATTAAAGTCTACTAAAATGTACATACAATGTTCTAACTTAATGTCATTCTAAAAGCATAAAAATGAGTATTATCTTCTAGGCTTTTGCATTACAGATTTCTATTATGAGACCTTCTTGTTTGTGGAACCAGAGACCCCCTCCGTGCAGTGATTTAACTATTAAAATCTACTAAAATGTACATACAATGTTCTAACTTAATGTCATTCTAAAAACATAAAAATGAGTATTATCTTCTAGGCTTTTGCATTACAGATTTCTCTTGATAACAGCTCTGCATTTCCTTGCTAGTTTGAAAGAAGAGACTCAAGATAGACAACAAAGAAACCCTTGAGACTTACATTTATTACTCTATTACTGCCGCACACTAAATTCAAACTAGAATGCACTGAGGTCTGCATTCATAACCTTCCTACTTGATTGTCAATGCAAACAATAACACAAGAATACATGGTGTGTCTTACACACACAAAATAAAAATGGAACTTTCACAAAACAAGAAATTGACCCATGTTCTCCCTGCAATTTTATAGTTCGACCACGTAATTTGATTGCTGAGAAAATGTTTTTATACATAATGTTTGTCTTGTCAATAGAGATTCAAATCTCTGTTCATAAAGAATTCTCCATATCTAGATGAGAAATTGATACTCTAAATATAACTTGATACTCTGAATACATCTTCTTACAGCTAACTGCTACGGTAATGCGAAGGAGAAAGAGTCTGGGCCTAAAAAAAAATATTGAGAGGCTTCACCTTGCATTGTTTCCAACTGGTTTGGACTGCATTTCTTTATATCTAGCTTGCAATTGTGCCAAAGACCATGAGGGTCTGCTACACCTGGTGCCACAATGTTCTTAATCTGCGGAGAATGCCAGCTACAAAGTCAAAAAATAATTCAATATGTGGAGGCACATTGCAGACTGCAACACTGATAGTCCAGAAAAATAGCTACCTCTAAACCGAGAACAAAACAGTTACCTGCCACGAATCATATCCCGCATTCAATAAAAATAGTGGTGTCTGTATGTAGGGCAACAGATACTGTGGAAAGAAGCACTGCAATTTTGTTTTGTACAATGGTTAGTAACAGGACGACAGGAAAATGGATACGTCCAAGGAAGAACAAAACTTCAAAATAAATATCACCTACGATAGGAAACTTGTAACTTTTCTTCATACCTGTGTACCTAGTTTTTCGGTACAAGCCAATGGTAAATTCTTGACTGATTGCTGCAATACAAACGGAATTCATTCCAAACGCAAAAATTTAGCACGACCACTTTATATTGCAGTCTGTCCCAGTATAGAACAATTATTGTTCCTAACACTAAAGCCCCTTAGTAGGAAAACAATACAACATTATTTATAATGCACCTAGATTAAAATAGATCTCGAGATAGGAAAATAATAATACCCTCAACGGCTGAACCCGATTCAAGGAGATGGCACTGACCAATTACAGAACAAAATATCTGAAGAACATTGAAACAAATACCTGCAATGTTGCCACTTCATTAAAGAAAGACCTTATGTGGTATGCTCCGGAAACGTCCTTCCTGGTCAATGAACAAGCCAGCCATAACTATGATGAACTTAACATCAGAATACTAAACCCAACAAGCTTACCAGTATATGTTGCGTTTAGAACTTTATAACAAAGACACATTCAGAAAAAGTGAAAATCGTGAATATAGCATTAGATTTCAAGTGCTAAAGAAGATATTAAAATATACAACAGATTGGAGATGTATTTCTCCAACGAGAATTCTCAATACATAACCTTAGGGTGTTGCATGGTAATAATTTACATGTAATATATTAAAAATTATGTGCCGATGGATATAACTGTTAACATGAATGAATGATGCAATGAGGACATACACGTCAATGAAAAATCCAGCATCTGCTAAACACTTGACCTTGGTAGTCTTCGGCATAAGTGCCCGAAAATTATCACAGTGAAGAATTGAAGTTAAACCCCCAGCTGAGCAACCAGAAATCACTGCCTATTGCGGACATTGCTTAAAAATCAGTACAACCTTGCAAATTATGAATAAGCTGTCTTGTGATGCTATGTTTCACAGAAAATTTTCAGTGACAAACTTGACAGAAGATCAGAATAAAAGCCTTCTTGAAAACGAAAAACTTTACTGATATACAATGCAACCAGTACACACAGATCATAGATGACCATCGAGAGAAAAGAAAACCTGCTGAGCATTAATCATTCCCTTTGCCATGAGATCGCCAATGACAGCTTTAAACACCCTTTGCCCTCTAAAATAGAGTTTATCGACCTGATCCATTTTGAAGAATCTATGTATTAATCAATGCAGGAAAAACTAAAATACGTAAAAACTTGTGGGAACCTCTGCTTTGGAGATTGTTGAACATTATACATAACTACAGAAGAAGGTAATTTGTCCAATACTAATTTGAACATGAACCTATAATATGTCAATAGCTCGTGCAAGACTATAATGGTCTAAAATGGGAATTTGATTCATGCAGCTACAAAGATAAACAAATTCGGTGGCATACCATCTTCCACCATTTTAAAGAAAACCAAAATAGTGTTTATATACATAAATTGAATTTTTCTGTATCACGCACCGGATTTACTGCCTCCACATCTCCAGTAAATGATGCCCCATCACAGTATCGAACCTTTATTCGGTTCCAATTATAGAAATCTGTTGAACACCACAGATCAAGTTCATTAGTAGAGAAACGTCTATTTTTATGGTGGATACAGAACGTTATGGTCAAAGGTAAACCTGAACACTTTAAAGGTCACATAATATATTTAACAAATTTATCTGTGTATACTGCATTGCAGATTCTTTCGTCTAAAAGATTAAGGAACGCCAGTTACAAAGTCGTAGGAAGAAGAAGGTGCAAATGCACAATTAGATGGAGAATAAGAAGATATCATGATTCATGAGGTCAATAAATGAAGCCCATAATGAAAAGAACAAATTGCTAAGGGTAGGCACCCCACGTTTCAACCCTAGGTTGAATTATGAGTTCAGAACAAATTGGTAAGGGTAGGCACCCCACGTTTCAACCCTAGGTTGAATTATGAGTTCCTTGCTAGCAGTTGGCTTGAGGGCTGCTGACATTAGCCTAAAGTATTGTAGTGGCAGTCAGTTGGATTTGAACCTGGACTTCTCCGAGTTACCAATTCCCCTAGACCAAAAAAAAACAATCTTAATAACTCTTCACTTTCAATCTTAATAATTAATCCAATCAGAATTTTCAATCTAGCTGGAACAGGTATATGAGGATATAAACTTCACCATGAAAGCCTTTATGAGACAGAATGCTATCTTGCTTAAAGCTTTAGATCTCAATCTTTACACATCTTTATATGTTGGATAAGCATATTCATCCCATCAACATAGAGATCCAGGAATGTCTCTGTCATAAGGGAGTAAGTTAATTTTGTAACAAAAGGACTTTTTTTCTGGACATAGAGATCCATGAATGTCTATGTCATAAGGGAGTAAGTTAATTTTGTAGCAAAAGGACTCTTTTTCTGGACATATTTCCAGCGCAGAAATTTCAGACGGAAGCAGAGTTCCACTATGATCCAAATTCTGTGTATGGTAGAATGGTGTCTCAAGGATTTTGCTTCTGAATCCATCTGGGTCCTCCAAAAATTGATCAAAGTTCCAAATTGATCAGAAATTTGAATTTCATTTCAACTGCTCTCTACTTAAGGTTATAATCTTTAATAATCAATATATATTATTATAGGAATATACCGGTCGAGGGTTGTGGAGTAGTCCTGGAAGTTTTGGGCAGATAATTATATTGGATAGGTTATCCAACATCATATACATGTCATATGATCAAAATGAAGTGGACAGAATGGAAAGATAAATTTATGGTTTCTGAGTTTACTTTACCAGTCACAGCCAATGGCTAAGTGTATAACAATCTAAGACTCTGGATCAGTGCTGGAGGTTTTGGGAAGATAATTATACTGGATAGGTTATCAAACATCATATACATGTCATATTATCAGAATGAGTTGGGCAGAATAGAAAGATAAATTCATGGTTTCTGAATTTACTTTACTGGTCACAGGCAACGGTCCGAAGAACTTACTGCAGAAAATATCACTCCTTGAGATATAGGAAACATCAATTCAATAATACTTGATAATGAGGAAGTATTTCATTAGATAACTCTTCTTTGCATTGATAAGGGGTTTCTAATAAGAATTTCAGTTAAAAACACAGGAATGAAGAATAAATACCTGGATTTCTTGCTTTGTTGTTACCTAAAAGGCCCGAGAAATCTACTTGCTTAATCATGTATTTAGAGGAACCCAAGCGAGTTTTAGTACGCGCGGAACATGTTGTAACATTGTTACACCATGATCCCCCCTGAGAAAAAAATCACAATCCAAATAAGACATCATGCTCATATAATGTTACCTCCCTTTTTTTCATTTTGATTCTTTGAATAAGGCAAAATTACTAGCTATAAATATACAGAAACATGATCAAATACAGGGCATGCATATTAGTCACCGATGTAAGAAACTTGCCTCAAAGTGAACAAGCCAGTTATTTACTCCAGATCCAAATCCCCTGCTTAAATGGTAGCCTGGTGGGCTTCCATCTAAACAAACTGCATGGAATATTTGGAACTTGAATAAGTCTATATATCTCATTTATATGAAAATGCTTAAAAATTATGTACAAAACAAAAACAGTTACAAACTTACAAGCTAAACCCATTTCTTTTAGATTCTATTTGATTCACAATAACTGCGACATTCACAGAAAAATGTAGACCCTAGTTCTATCACTCCCTTACTCAAATACACAAAAGTTTTTGACATTGCAACCACAAGAAGAAAATTAAGTACAATGTACATGCAAGTTCCTAGAGTGTAGTGATACATACTTGGTAATAGGAAAAGAAAATTTAATCTCATTTACACTACTAATGTTTGGGTATAAGAAATTCAAATCAAGCGATAAATGAAGAACATAATTTAGTAGTGTGAGACATGTATGTGTGAAGATGGATAATTATAAGATGCAACAGTCCTGCTATATTGTGAAGAGATGGTGGTTACTATGAGCCCCATTCTATCTACCATCTATCGAGTAATTGTTGTTGAAATATTGTAACTGCAAAGAGTATTCTATTTATTATTGAGTCATTATTAAATAGATCAATCCCCTTTTGTGGATTGATCATGTTGGGCAGTGTAATTGACCAAATCCCCTTTTGTGGATTGGTCAAACCCTAATTATATCATGTAAATTAAGAAGTCGTCCCCAGGCCCAATTAAAGTGGTTTTAGCCACTAAGAAGACAAGTCGGCCCTGCCAAGTGAAGAGACACCTTTCTAGCGCCTGCCAGCTAGTATAAATAAAGGAGGCCAATGCCTCATTTGTACACTCACTCATTCACTCATCAAGTGCGCAAGTTTGGTAGCTGCA
>ML826402.1:101846-116513 GCA_009831015.1 Picea engelmannii | reverse complement strand
GGTTCACCTTATATAATGAGGGAACCATTTATTTAATTTTTCATAGTCAGATAACATCAAAAGGAGAAATGGGTCAAGCCTAGTTGGCTGAATTGTGCACCCTAGGTGGGCATTCCCTTAGGTGGCCTCCTTGGCCCACAAATTCTATAGATGCTCTCCTCTTTGTATGCTTCATTCCATCCATCAGAAGAAGCTCCAAATGCACCAAGGGAAACAGAGACTATACTGGTCCCAATTCCACGCAGGCCTCCAGTGGATGACACAACACCAGACTTGGCTCCATCAATCCAGGAACGCACCGTGGATACAGTGTCACACTACATGCCCACAACTTGAGCTTCACAAGTGTCAGACTGCATGGCCTGCTGGTTGTTTTTTTTATATTTTTCCACTTGTCTTTTCAGTTATAATCTATTATGATTGTCTTATGTCAGTCCTAGAGGGTGTAGAAGCTTGGGTAAATCAGTTTCCCCATGGGGTGATTCAAATCCAATTTCTTAATGATGTTATATGACCAATTTTATGAAACAATGGTTTTGGACCTAGGAGGTTGGTTGAATTGGTTTCCCCATGGGGAAATTCAGTAACTACAGTCCTCGGATAGACATGTTGTTGCTGTAATTTTTTGATTCTGAAAGGTTTTTTATAGAATACTTACTTACAAAAAAAAATGAATGAAAATTAACCATTATCAATATCATTAATTATACAATTTCAAACCATTTAAATCATTAATTAAAGTATTTATTGATGATGATGATGATGATTAACTTCCACTAAGACTGAATTGGTCTCTCCGAGCCTGAGAGGGTAAGTGATTGCTTGTGATACTTCATAATTTTTTTTCTATGCTCGAAAAGCATTAAGAGAAGCTTTCCAAGGTCACCATACTTTTCTTGAGTTAAGAAGTTAGGAAGGTTGGTGGTGTGGAAAATATTTTGAAAATGGGATCTAATATGGGTATAGGCTAGAAAATCGAAGAGAAAGTGTTTTTCATATTCAACCTTCTTAATGTCACAAAGGTGACACACTCTTTCATGCCATGGCGTTTTAGGAATTTCCCAATGCCCAGATTCACTATAGAGCTTGTGAGAATTTGTTCTTATCCTAGAAATGCTTATTTTTTTCTCTAAACTTGGAAAAATAGATATATAATTTTGATCTTATAGATTAGGGTTGATTACATCCTTATAATACCTTGATTTTCTTTTTTCCTCCAACTCTTTATCACACCACATTTTATCATTAAATTTTGATTTGAATTTTTTTTTAATAGTATCTTTATTCTGGAAAATCGTGTCTTCCATGATTCCCCAATAGTTTAGCCAATATAGGGCATCTTTATGTCATCCTTGCTTGTGGAGATGGTTGTTATGACTTGATTTTTAAGTAATTTTAGGAAGCCTCTTGTCTTCCATGTTTTTTAACATGTTCTTATACATTAGGTATCTAGGCATAACCATGCTCTCAATGGGGGAGAGGCTTTTTTCTAAGAGGAGGATGGGATAGGGCATATTTCCTTTAATTTTGATATTATAGGTTCTAAAATTCTTTTGTATTTTCTCTATCTTTCTCCAAGATTCATGAGAGATACTACAACCCCATACTTCACATCCATAAAGAATAACATGTGTAACAAGAGTTCCAAAGAGGAATTTTTTCTTATCCCAACTCCAAAGATCAAGATATTTACAATTGTTTTCAATCCCATAATAAACTTTCCATCCCTCAATAATCCTTTTCTCCATGCTATAATTCCAATTGAGCTTGTGGTGAATATCAATTCCAACATATTTGTATGAATTCACTTCCTCAAAGTTGTTTTTTTCATATACGAAGGTATCATAAGGGATCTTATTGGATTTAATAATCATGACCTTAGTCTTATAAATAGTAACATTCATACCCATATTGGAGAAAACATCCTTGAGGATTCTTAGTTGTTTTTCAAGATCACGGGGACTCCATACCATAATAATGATATCATTGGCATAAATAAGAAGATTGATGACTATGAGAGTGAGAGTAGGGATGACACAACCTCCTTTTTCCAACCAATATTCTAACTTTTCAATTTATATGCCAAAATGGGTAGGGGACAAGGGACAACCTTGTTTGACTATGAAATTAGAAATAATTAGAAATAATTAGAAATAATTTTATCATGCATCCTTATTGCAGAAAACCTCAACTCGAGAGTCACTTTTATCTCTTCCAACCTATTCCAAAGGCTTTTCCTAGGAACCATGTCAAAAACATTTCTAAAGTCAACAAAACAACAAAAAGGATTGGTTTTAGTATTGAGGAATTGCTCTGCAATGATACTAAAGGTAACAAGATGGTCCATAGTTGAATGATATCTCCTAAACCCAACCTGGACTTTATCTCTTTTACTGTGACTTTCTAGCCAAAGGCTAATCTTCTTTTCTAAAATAATTCCATAAGGCTTGGCTAAAATCGGGCTAATCATAATGGTCCTATAATTAGAGGGAATGTTTCTATCCCCATTTTAAAATAATGAACAATGAGGCTTTGCATCCAAGGTTTAGCGAAGCCATTCTTGACTGCTAAACTGAAGAGCTTGTGTATGTGAGGGATAAGGATTGATCCTCCAATTTTAAAAATTTCAGCTTAGTAGTCTTCAATGTCCTTAGCTTTCCCATTTACAAGCCGCTTAAACCCGAACTCTATGTCATCTGAAGAAAAAAATTCTTCCTTTGTAGGGAAAATAGGAATGGTTTCCATGGCCTTAGGGCACTCGTAAAGACTTTTGAGGTAGGAATTCCAATCCCTTAAGGGAATCCTATTATTTTCCTTAGTATTTTGTTTTAGAATTTGGCTCTAGAACTTCTTTGGATCCAACTTATATAGTTGTGAAAGTTGATCTTGTCTTTTATTGATATAGTACATTTTTTCCCTTTTAATTAGGTCTTTGTACGTATTGATCTTATCAAGTTTTAGGGACTCATTGGAAGCATCCCTAATAGCTTTTCTAGCAATTTTACATTCTTTATCATACCAAGGGTTGGTCATTCTATTATTCTTTTTATAGAACACCTCGAAAGAGAACATGTTAATAGAAGTGGAAACGATAGTTGTAAAATTATTATAGTGTTCTACAATGTTGTCCTCATAAGTTAGGAGATTTAATTTACTATTTAAATCCTTTAAGAAAATGTCAATTTTACTTTTGTCAAAGCGCAAATTCCTTTGATTATAAGATTTATCTTCAATGGTGCTCCTATGCATGGAAAAGTTTATACTCCAGGTTAAAGGTTTATCATCAGATTCGGGCTCATGGTCATTTAAAAGGTCAAAAGTTGTTATTTGGTTGGAAACAGGGATATTAGATATAACATAATCTACAAAAATACTACCGGACCCATGAATACAAGTCATCCGGTTGAAGTTTCACCACTTCATCACTCCATTGCAAATTATTAGGTATTGAGAAATGCAAATCTTGACTAACACAGTACCAAACAATTCTCAAATAGGTCTTCAGAGCTTCTTTTGTAGCTATTAGATAAAACATGGTCCTCATCTAGCCATAAAGGATAATGGTTGGAGTCATTACTTAAAAGAGTAGCTTGTTTAGTTGCAGTCCTAGCATTAAAGTCTCATAGTAGGAGGATATTACCTTAATTTTTCAAACTATAAATATCTTGTTCTAAATTATTATAGGGACAATTGTTATCTAGATTGTTTTTCGTATAAAAAGTAGAATTAATAGGTGAAAAATAGTAAATTTCTATATACATCTTGTTAGCATTGGTTTGTGAAATTTCTATCGAAATGTACTGATTAAGAGGGTCAATCTTATGAAGTTGAATGTGAGGAGAAATTATCTTTCTAATATAACAAGTCATGCCTCCTATCCCTCTATGGTGGGATTTTTTGTTCCATGCTGAACAAAACACAAATTCTTCTATGTTAAGGACCTTAGACTCCTCATGCTACCAAGTTTCAACTAGACATATAATATCAATATCACTCGGGATCCAACTTATCATAGGATATTTTTTCCAAGGAAAGCCATGACAGCTCCAAAAAAGGATCCCGAGTGTCCCAAATTCCTATTTATTATTATCCTTCTCATCTCTATCCTTAACAATAGATTTTCGATTTCTAATTATTTTCCATTTTCCTTCTTTCTTGGCTTCTTTTACCTTTTGAACTTTCTTCCTTAATTCATCTTGGTCTTTGGGAATGAGGTCTTCATTTATAAATATTTATGAGCATTTTAAGCTCAAAGATTTACTAAGTATGTTATATGTAATGTACCTCAAATTCATCATAATTTTTTTTTTCTTCTAAGCGACATTAACCTTCAATTTCTTAAAGACAGACTTATAATAAAGAAATAACATTTTATTTCCATTTTTAAACTCTAATATCCAGTGTGCCTAATTTCCCTTTTTCCAAAATGACAGACCCACAATCTAGCATTTTCTTTCAATGTTTGTTTAGGTCATACTAACATTTGTATATGGTTATAATTTTATACTTGGTATTAATTTGAAAAATTAAAACATAGGCATAGAACTTAGAATCCTAACCCCTCCTTTAAACGCACCTCCACATATGAGCGCAAATCTAAACTCCAAGTTCAAGTATATGACTTTATACACAATGCATTGGGTGTCGGGTTTTATCTTAGAGATACACTAGTTTTATCATAAGTTGTTGGCTCTTCCAAATAGGTCACCAAAGTCGTCGACAGGCTTCCTCTGTAAAAAACTTTGATTGGTTGAATATCTTTCATTTACAACACTACCTAACAGTTTTCTGGTTAGAAAACAAACCCCATGCTAACCATTGATTAGCTCTACCTGATTTAAGCACAGTCTAGCTAATTGGTGCTAACTAGATTGGGTGGTGTTTGGAGACTGAGGATTTCAACATTGTAGGTTTTGAGGAAACCCATTCTTTACTTTGTAAATACATTAAATGTGACAAGAGATTTATGAAAATTGAGAGTTAAACCTCTGACCGATCATTGAAGGAGGTAGTTAAACAACGAGGGCCAACCCTGCACCTCCATCCAACCCAAATGTGCCAAGTCACTTACATCACATGGCTGCGCTTCTTGTTGTACCCTCAACATTCACTATGCGTGGGGTTCGTGATTTAGGGTTACAGTAGCTATTCGCCTGTTATTTTTGAGAAAGTTGTTCTGAATTTGGGCTCTTTGTTTTCTCTTTGTTTCCTTGGCATTCATTCATCATGGAGAGAATGGTGACATTGGAGTGCCTCCTAAGACTGTTCTTCTTACTAGTAAGTGACTCTTCTATTGTTATATGTTCTACTCATCCGCTCAACAAGGTTTCCCAGCCTCCTGTTTTTTGTATTTCCTCACAATGAATTCACATAGATAATGTTCTGTTTGTAAGTCGTTTATTAGTCATCGCCTACATTAATTGATTCTCTCTATTCTATCACATGCTATGCTTCACCGGGACTATGGACCAGGAGTGTGTATTAGGTTAGGGATTTGTGTTGTTCTTGTATGTTATTCTTATTTTATGACACATAAATCTCATTGGCAATATTCGAATAATGTTTCCTACCCTGGTTGAGTTCCTGGTCTTAGGTTTGATTTCGGTTTTTTGTTTTCCAAACAACCAATGAATTCTTATGACTAAAATTTCTTAATTGAATTTTTTTCGATCGTAACATTTGGCGTAACCCTAGATAAAAAAATATATTTGTACCCTACCTTGTATTCTAAAAACATTCAAGTTCAACCTATTTGTGCCCATTTACTTAAAGTCTGAGCATATTACAATGGTCATATGAGTCTGGTGTTTCGGCACAGTGTTTCTCCCTAGATTTTATCTTCCTTAACTACATTAATTCTCAGATGGCATTGGATAGATTTTGGTAGTGTTAATTTTTCTATGGCTTCCAATTTCAATACTTGAAATTAGAAACAAATCTTGGCCCAATCTCGTTATGTGACTCACGTCCTTCACTGTAAGGGAAAAATTGTATATTCGTTTCCTAAACTGTGTTCTATATATATATATATATATATATATTGATTTAGTTCTTATCACTAATGATGGGATCCTGTGTTTGCGAGGGTACCCATCAAGGAGTCTTGGGATCCTCCTCCCCTTTAGGTTTGGTATGTTACTCAGCTCAATGCAACAATGAAGGTGTGACATCCCCGAGAATAAAGTATTTTCGAAATTTAAAAAAAATGTTGGAAAACTATCCCATTTTTAGTAAATTCAAATTTGGAAACATTTTGCCATTTATGGAAATTGTAAATTTCGAATTTGATAAATTTTAATTAATTATTATGACTGTTGGGAAGAGACCTGATCTAACCTGACTAAGTATTTGACTATGACACTTGTATGTAAACAAAATATTATTTTATTTATTCCAGGAGGACAAATGGGACAACCATGTTAAATTTAACTGACCATGAATCCATGAGTGGGGAACATGTTGGAACTACCTCTGGGTTTATTGTTACAAGTGGAAAATCAACGATTTGTCCATTGGCAGCCCCTGAAAATCAGGGATTTAGAAAGATGCGAAGATTTCCAAGGGAGGGAAAAAGACCTAGGCAGAAAATATTTGATTGATAAATAGCATATGTGAGGAGTCAGGACGCTACCTAGTATGTGGGGAAAGGAGACTATGAGTTTTCTTGCTGTTATGAACACTATTGATTTAGTGTGAGGAAAGAGGAGTCTGCTGAAAACGAAAAGACATTGCTGAGGAGGAGATTCCAAGTTTGCCCTCATGGATTCATGGTCAGGCTAGGGGGTGAATCGGGCAAGTGATTTTTCTACCCTGTTCTATGGTTGGGAGGAACGTGGTTGTTCCATTTGTCATTTCAGAAACTTTATTCAGATATTTCTAATTACCCCTACTTTGTTCAATGTTAATAGAATTATTGTTTGATAGAATACAGTATTATAAATTTTGGGTGAATAAAAGAACTTATACAAGAAAATAGTTCTGTCGAAAATGGGTTGAATTGTAGGATAGACCTTATAGGTTTAACTGTAGGTATCAATCAAAACTATAATTACATCCTGGTTAAGTATGAAATTTAACTATGGATATTTTCATATGTATTAAAGAACATTTTTCAACTGGTAATGAGAACCTCTACCAGTTATGTATTGTACTTGAAATAAAGAAATTATTTCCTATATAGTAGATCATCTATGAATATGTGCAAAGAGTTGTTTCCTTTGAAAGAAAAATCGAAACTTGTATATCTGCATCCATTTTCTAGTCACATAGTCATTTCCCGACAGGAACAATAAGTTATTTATATGTTTGTAGTTATATACATGTACATATCTAAGCATTGTAATTATTTATACTCATGTGTTTACATACAACCTTATGTCTTGAAGTCGGAACGAAATCCTGAATAATTAGGTAGTAAATTAACAATTCTACATACATATAGTTATAAATTACCATGGGGGTGATTGAATCCAAGAGATGCGAATTTGCACTAGCACATTCGTAAAATATCTGTTACATACTCTATACTAATATGTAGGGAAGTTTTAATGAAAGCGACGGAATATTTAGGAATTCTAGAATTTAGATAGTATCACATTAAACAAATCGAGATCAAAATTATAGAAATAGATTGGAAAAAGAAAGAAAAATGACGAATTTAGGAAATAGGAATACGAAGATCTTTTAAATATTTATTTCGTAGCCGAACAATCGCAATACATATTGAATTTAGTACTTCTTAAGAAAATGGATATTGAGACCTTACACAGAGGTCATGATATTGGATAATCGAAAATGAAGTTCGGTTTTTAACCCATTATATATTAATTTGTACAAGTCCAAAACTTGTGCAGACAATGTCCCTTTGTCAAATATCGAATTTCAATATAAGACAAAGAAAAAATAGGGTTGAACCCTTACTCAAACAATACAATAATTTGGTACAAGAATAATGTACTTATTTATTATAAGAGAATTGTAACAGAACAAAGATCTCCTCGATGCTTCTAGAACCTGTAGGGTGGAGTCGTAGGGGTGATGGACTCAGAACCCGATTACCTTTTTCACCGGAAGGCAGGAGCGGGTATCTGGATTTTGTGTTTGTAGTGCCCAGATTTGTAAAGACATTTATATAGATGTAAAGACCAGATTTGTAAATACATTTATATTTCTACCAAATTACTTAATTTCTGTAAGCTTTTAAGAAGTATAATTTTCATAATTTGCAAAGCTATTTCCATACTTGCGTGAATAAAATTTGTCAAATAAATACTAAATTTAAGTAAACAAATCATAAATTTGAGTTTACCTCGATCTGATGTTGTCCGCAGTAGCTTGCTCCCTTCGCTTGAACCTATCCGCAGCAGCTTGCTCCTTAAGACACCCCAAAACTAGCCACCCTACCGACTAGTATGCCTAGCCCTAGGACATCAATGGACATCCTAGCCCTCCGAGCCCAAAACCCCTCAGCCCCGGTGCACTGTAAATCCCACTGTCAACTAACTCTGTCCCAATACTCCCCATTTTCTCCTCTCGTCCAATGCATGAATCAATCCCGCTCTCCATAATCCTTCTCCTTCCCTTATGCCTCCTTCACCGCCCTCGCACATTCACTCCTCCACCAAACACCTTATCCCTTAACTAATGCCTCTATCCATCCATTTATTTCTATTTAATGGTCTTATCCTTTATTAAATATTTCCCTTTTACATATGGGTTATGTTATCCCTTATGGGATACGTAACCCATTTAACATTATATTTCATTTTTTAAACCTTTAATTTAATACTTAATCAATTAATGACTCACTTAATAATTAATCATTCATTAACCCTTAATTAAAGAGTTAATCATACTTAAGCTAATCATAGTAAAAAAATAATTAATTAATAACATATAATTAATTAAAGTTATATAATAATTAATTATAATTTAGCTAATTTTTAGGATTATTTATGAAATTATTCACATTAATAAATAAAGGGTCATTACAGTGTTGAATGAAACCCTGAATAAAAACCATACCTTGTAATTAGTAACGTGTTATATGAAGAAAGATAATGAAAATTACCAATAGGCTAATAGCTAATTATTACACAATATCTTCCACAGAGAGACTCATATTTCGCCATATTGGCTTGTTTTTCTCTCTGTGTCTTTTCATTTGATAGATGGAAATATGCTCGGGCTGAGGGAGGATGGCGTAGGAATTCCCTGGTGATTACCTCGCATCAACAAGGCCACCATTAGTGTGTTATACCCAATCTTGAAGAAGAAACACTTACAAGAGGGAAAACCTTTAGCAATCAACGAAATTAAATAAAACGAATTAAACGATAGGGCTAGTCTTTCTTTAACATGTAAACAAACCAAGTTGTGAGGTATGATGACTCGTGTTAATCCTTACAAACCGAACAGATACTATTTTTTTTTAACTGTAGAAATTGTTCCACATTACATGGTTTGAAATGCAATACCACAGTATATACAAAGATTACATATCCAGACTCGAGAGGTCGCATTTCACCTATAACACTATTAAAATAAGTAAACATAGATTTGAGTATCATTCAACGAAGGAATTACATAGACTATAGTCCTTTCAGGATATACACACATGTAGCCTTTCAAAGAGTTAAAATACTGTAAGGTCGCTTCCTATGGCTTATACGAGAACACTCTGAATGGATTTATTTATACCAGAACGTATTCTAACTTCTTGTGTGATGGCCAGTTAAGAGTCAGAGGGAGAGTATAGACGAGTGGGTTCATCTGGTCACAAAGATAAATAACAAGAGGCAGTGTAGAGTGTACACATAGAGTTGTTTATGGTAAATAACTACTTAAGATTTCGATAATGGACCTCGACATGCAACCACAGGGTAAGAACGAGAAGAAAATATCAATTGTAAGACTCATTGAAAAACTCAAAGTTGTCGTTCTCTCAGGAATATAACTAGAAAAACCATCTGATAGTTGAACGAGGAGTTGGGATGCCATGACTTCCAAGAGTGCCGAGTTGGAAACAAACAAAAGGGTATAAAAATCCACAGAAAAAAAAGGAAGGGTTTTAGTATAAAATTCAATCTCGAAGTATCTTAGGCACCAACGATAAATGGAAATATATGTAAACTCTACAATGAAGCAAGCTATAGGATACAATGACCTCCAATGTAATAAGCCTCCGTAGACCCCGCGCTACCGCAAAAAAAAAATATATCCAGTGAGAGAACTTACCAGGGAGATGACCCTTGTCTTTTGGTCACTGAGTAACATTTCCCTCAGAAAACAGTTTCCTTCCACTCTAGAGAAAAATTACACATAGCCATTTTTGGAGTGCCCACAATGGCGAGAAATGATTCACCTAACCCTAAGAGAAGGAGGCGCTTTCAGTGTAAATGCTTAAGATACGGGGTTGAGTTAAGCCATGTGCTAGAGCGCACTTGGCATGACAAGAAGGGTGGGAGGTCTGAGGGAAGAACCATCGTAACCGGTACACTTAGGACCCTTCATTAAATGTAGGGTAGGGACCTTAAATTACCTCTGACATTCACACTCCACTCCTAACTACTAGAAGGGCGAGTTTAATGACAGTCTTTTCGAGAAGTGGCCAAGTCATGTCGAGTTTAGTGTTAACTAGTTCTTCCCTCGTTAGACTATTGTAGTTTCCTTGTGTTGATGATGTTTAGTTAAGGATAAATACAACATCGCGCACCAACATAGGAAATTCATAGATTGAAGGAGACTTGGGACTGCACATCCTAGGTGTAATCTTAGATATCTATGCATCAGTTAAATAACAATAGTAAGACACGTGTTGGAGGAAGGAAATCACTTTTGGAAGGTTACTCTGTTTAATTTTTTAATTAGTCTAATTGTCATCATACGACAGAGGGATTATACCTCTAAAATCAAAAGGGACATTCAATTTGATCAAATGAAACAATTTGTTTTTTTATGTCAAAATAGAGGTGTATTACATATGGTATCAGAGTAAATTTTATGACATTGGGCCTTGACCAGGGCCGCATTAATTTATTATCATATATGTTACTGATGAAAAAACTAATAAACCTTTATTGTTACAAACATAAAACCTTTTATGTTTTGTGTTAATCATGGAAACACAGGATGAGGGGGAAATTAGAATCAATGGGAATCCTGAATAGAGACTTCTTGAAAATCATAGATAGAATAGTGACGGAAGCTCACCTAATGAAGTTTTGGAAACAATGAGGAATATCATCGTTGAACTACAGGTTTTCAAATCCGACAATAAAAATTGAAGAAAGCTCAATAGGAACAACATGAAATAAATGAAGTCCTGTTGCATAGTATAGTGACAAAGAAAAGTCCAAAAGATGATAATAACGATGAAGAAGTTAGAAAGAGAGCTTCCAAGAACTCTAGACCTGAAACAAAAAGGGAGACAGTTTGTTTGAAGGGACACCTTCAACAGAGGACAAAACAAAAATAGACAGAAAGACAAAACAAGTACACCACCTTGAAGGATAAGTCAAGAAAATTAAACCAACTACCTTTGATGGAGAATCTAGAATAGGAGAAGAGGCTAAGGCATGGTTACTGGACATCAAAAAATACTTCCAGATATATAACCATTCCAGCATTATGAAGGTTAGAATGGCCATATACAATCTGAAAGGGAAGGCCAACATTTGGTGGCAAGACTTGAAATTGGCCAAGGGACTAAACAAAAAATAGATGGAATGTTCTGACTTTAAGAAGTATTTCAAGAAACAATACATATATGAAAGCTAGTATGAAAGGAAAGAAAATAAATTTTATGAGTTAAGACTTGGACAGATGACAATGGAGGACCTCATCAATAAATTCCTAGAACTACTAAGGTTTATGACTTACATCCAGGAAGATAAGGTAAAAATCCAACGATTCTTAAATTGTTTACCACAATCCTACAGGGACAGAATTGAGTTTGACAACAACAAATCCTTGAGTGAAGTATTCAGGAAAGCACGAATGTGCTACAATCAATATAAACAACGGGCAAAGTTTCCCAAATCCTGGAAGGATAAAAAACAAGATCGAATGAACCATCGGAAGAAGGGATACGAACCAATGCTGTATCAGAATGCAACAGAAAACTTTCCAAGAAGAGATTTTCACTCCAACCATCTGAATACGCAAGGCACCGGTAAACCAGTAAATCTGGGAACAAATAAGTTTGGGGACAATCCCTACAAACCATTAATGTGTTGGGAATGTGGAGAAACTCACCTAAGGAGGAACTGTCCACGTTTAAGTTCAGCAAACATAACTATTGTTCATAATTTGTAGGAAGCCTTGACAGTGGGAGACGTGGGTCGAAGCCTGCATTGGATAAATGAATCCATAAACGGCCAGCAAGATGACCACCAATCCTCTGTGGTAGAAATCGAAGGTAAAATCAATAACACTCGAATTTATGTTTTAATTGACCCTAGAGCTATGTTAAGTTATATTACTCCTGAGGTACTAGAGTCAAATAAAATTAAGAAACTGAAGCACGCAAAATCATGGCTGGTACAACTAACAACATGAACTAAAAGGAAAGTAGTTGACTTTATTTCTGATTTCTAGTTCATCTTAGATGGTCAAAAGACACAAGCAAATCTGAACATCCTACCACTGGGATCTTATGATATGATTATCAGGATGGATTGGTTGTAAGAGAACAAAGCGGTACTAGATTGTTATACAAAGACACTTAAATATTAAGATGATTATGGCACTACTAGAAAAACACAAGATATACCAAAACCTGTATTTGTTAGACAAGTTTAAAATATGTAATTCAAGAAATGTATGAGAAAGGCATGTCAATTTTATGCCATCCAAGTAATAAATCTGTTAATAAAGGAAGATAAGCCAAAGTTGGAAGATTTTTTTGTTCTACGTGAATTCAGAGACATGTTTGTGGATGAGATACTGGAATTACCTCCTAGAAGGTAAATAGACTTCTCCATAGACCTACTACTTGGTTTAGCCCCTATCTCAAAAGAACCTTACCGAATGAGTATACCAGAATTAACAAAATTAAAAATACAACTACAGGAATTGTTGGACAAAGAGTATATTAGACTGAGTGTTTCACCAAGGGGGGCACCAGTCCTCTTTGTGAAAAAGAAAGACGACACTCTAAGGTTTTGTATCAATTATAGAAAATTGAATAAAATGAATATTAAGAACAAGTACCTCTTACTTGGGATAAATGACCTGTTCGATCAAGTAGGAGGGGCCAAGATCTTTTCTAAATTGGACTTACGATCCGGTTATCATCAAGTTAGAATAAAGGATGAAGATATAGGTTATCATCAAGTTAGAATAAAGGATGAAGATATAATAAAAACAACTTTTCGAGCAAGATATGGAAACCACGAATTCATAGTCATACCTTTTGGACTCACTAACGCACCAACCACATTTATGTGCCCGATGAACAGTATTTTCAATCAGTGCTTGGACAAGTTCGTACTAGTATT
This sequence comes from Picea engelmannii, assembly GCA_009831015.1. Classification (NCBI taxonomy): domain Eukaryota; kingdom Viridiplantae; phylum Streptophyta; class Pinopsida; order Pinales; family Pinaceae; genus Picea; species Picea engelmannii. Next base: position 103,014 of record ML826402.1, on the reverse strand, counting down.
TATTGATGATATTCTAATCTATTCTAAAACACAGGAAGAACATGAAGAACACATAAGAATAGTTTTGAAAATGGTCAGGAAACACAAACTGTATGCTAGATTTGATAAGTGTGACTTTTATCAAAAGAAAATACAATATCTAGGACATGTTATTTCAGCAGAAGGCATTGTCGTAGACCTTGAGAAAATAAGAGCCATCATGGAATGGCCGATACCTAAGGATGTAGTGGATATCCGGTCATTCATGGGAATCACCATATATTATCGTAGATTTATAGAAGGGTTTTCCAAGATAGCCTACCCGATCACGTCATTACAAAAGAAAGGGACCAAGTTTAACTGGTCACAGAAGTGTCAAGACATTTTCAACTGTTGATTAAGATTGGTTGTCATTGATGTAAACCCTTGAAGAAAGCCCCATAGCACAAAGGTTTGGGTAATGGACCAAATATTTTTTGTTGTAAATATGACTCATTATTGTTTTTTCATGGTTGATAAGAAGTAAATATGGATGAACTCCAAAGTGGTCCCCTTATGGTGAAAGCCCTCACAGGAAGACGCTTTGTGGAGTAAGAGAACCTATGCTTAATTGTGGAATAATGAGATGAAGGAAAGTGATTTTTTTAGGGAAACTATCCTATATGCACAGTGCTTGTAATGTCATTTCCAGTGGTATGTGGAACTTCACATAATTCCTCACAGTTAGAGAGTTATGGCCATGAGAAGTTGGAGACCCCAGGTTTGGGTAATGGACCCAAGTTTGTTTGATGGGTAACGGTATGAGTTATGATATATTTTAATATAATACTATTTTATATGGATAGTACATGTCATGCCATTTTTAGTGGTATGTATAACATTACATAATGCCTCACATTTTGAGAGTTATGGCCTTACGAAGTTGGAGGACCTTCATATGTCATCTAGAAGCCCCAAAAGGTCAAAGTAATCAAAGTGGTTTAAGAGATTTTAAAAGGTAAATAATAAAGTGAAGTTATGAGTGTATTCTAATTCAAAGTGAATAGAAAATAAATTATTTCAATAATAAATTTAATGGAGAAATTAGAAGTGGAACCAACCTTAAAATAAGGAAAGTGGGCCAAGTGACCTAGAAGATGTTTTTAAGGAAGCTACTTGGAGAGTATAAATAAGAGGCAAGGCTCTCTCA